>JAVQJF010059098.1:0-24776 GCA_036023855.1 Gadopsis marmoratus
GGGGATGCAGCCTTTATCAATTATGCCCCAAAGCTTTGGAACAAACTGCCAACAGATATCAGGGAAGCCAGCTGCTACACATCTTCAAGACCAAGCTGAAAACTCTGTTTTTCACTATAGCCTTTAATTAGCTATCTGCTATTAGCTTTTTAGTTGCTTTTAAACATTATATTAAATTTTACAATTTAATTTTAAGAGACGAGAGGAAGAACTGAAGGTTATAAGGGAGGAAGAGGAAAATATTAGGAGGGAGAAGGAAGAGAGAGTTCAGGAAGAGAGGAGACTGGAGGAACAAGAAACAAGAAAGGAGAACTGAGGAAGTAGAGAAAAAGGCAAAGAGAGGAGGAGGAAAGGATCAGGGTAAAGGAGGACATTTTAAACATTTTAAATTTGGCTGTCCGAGTTTTATTCTTCTTAACCGTTTTCTTTTAAATAATAATAATACATTTTTTTTACTAGCGTTTGACATTTGCATATTAAAACCACTCAATAAAAATCAATGCAACTAATCATTAGTTAAGGACCCGGTCACTACTGAATAAAGACATGACACTGACATCAAGGGGCTGAGAGGGCAGTGCGGTCATCCATTAACCCCAGGTGGGGTTGGTGGTTCGATCCCAGCTGCCCACATGTCGAAGTGTCTCTGGGCAGCATGCGTCCCCCAAGCATCCCCATTGGTGTGTGAATGTGTGTTTGTCTGCCCTGTGATTGACTGGCGACCAGTCCAGGGTGTCCCTCAACTCTTGCCCAATGTTAGCTGGGATTGGCTCCAGCGACCCTTCGGGATAAGTGGTATGGAAAATGAATGAATTCTTTATCAGCTCACTGGAATATTACATGTAGACACACTGAACATTAATTTGTACTCACATTTATATGTCTTTTTACAGTCCGTCTTTGTGTGAATCAAAGACAGACGTGCGATGTGTGCGTTTACTGTGTCTCTGTGTCCGTTATTGATGTCTCTGCACCTGCCTCTCCAAAGCCAATGTTTACTGCACCGAAACAGTGAATGCATTCTGATTTCTGGGCATAGCCGAGGTTTGACCTTCCAAACAGTGAGTGCAATCTTTTCAGATTACATTTTTTTAACATCTTGCACTCGTTGCTAGGCTGCAGAGGACAAAGTCAAGAAGGCGAGACAACCGACCCACAATCACTACAGCATTCCCCCTATAATCATGATTGGGATCATGATATATTTTCTCTAAGTGTCTCGTCATTTAGAAGACAGATGAAGCTTCTCTTTGTATGCGTGTTAACCCATCTTTTTTTTGCTTCAAATCTGATATGCAATATGTGCTGGGAAAAAAAGGCTGGAATAGAATAGGTTTAATAGAACTGGACGCAAGAAAGTAAACATTCCGATTACCGTATTTCCTCATATAGCAGCAGGGCCTTTATTTAGCTGAACTGCAGAAGGTACCAGGCCTTTATCTGAAGCAGGCTTGTATTAGAGTCATTTCATTTTGAAATTAAAGTCCTTATAACATTTCAGTGGACAGAAACCCCTACACCTCTTAACAAGGCTTTTATTGTGTAATATTAGCAGGAAATTTGATTTGTTGTGGAAAACAAATTGACTGGCTGAGGCGTAAACACACGCCTGCGGTGACTGAGCTTATGCATCCTTGTTTGCTCCCAGGCCATTACTTGATTGTGTTGACCACCCCCGCACCCCCGCCTGTTAATGGAGACCCGACTTTTCCTTGACTACCAGTTTTTATTTCAGGAAATATGGTAGCAGGGGTTGAAACACATTAAATGTGCAAAATATCACAGATTCGGAATCAGATTCAGAGACATTTTAATCTTTAGCGCAACCGAGCTGGGCTGGACAGAATAACAGGAATGGCCATGCAAATAGTACGACAAATTTTACAGGAACGTTTCGATTAACTTTGGTCTTTTGCGAGGGTGTATATCAATGTACTGGAGGATATTTTATTGTAAGATGTTTCTGTCATTCAGTCCACCCTCCACAGAGTTTTCAAAAAGGTCACCAACTCAAGAGGAAGGGTTTTTTGTACCTGATTTTAAATTGTACCTTCATTGTGAAAGTAACAAGTATTTCTGTGATCCTTCAGTGATCATTGTTGTTTAAATCATATCACACTCTCACATAACCACCTTAACATTCATGCAGATCACCGTGAATGTAAAGGTGGTTATTTTAGAGGGAATTCTCTGAGGTTGCTTCTCCTCTGCTGCTCTTGCAGAGCCAACTGTTGTTTCAAGCCTGAGAAGCTTCTGGTTTCAGTCTGCCCTTCGGCGAGCAAGTCCTCTTATGTGATCTGACACTGAGCTGTGCGCATGAGGTCTGCTCCGTCTCACACACACATACTAGCATGTCACAGCTGGATAGAAAAATGTACACACTAACAGCAGCACGCACACACACACACACACACACACAGTGGTTTGAACACACAGAGAAACACACAGTACTGAGCACAAATGGGTGTATAAACAGGAAGACAAACACTCACATACAAACACACGTGCAATTTTAGATCAAGACTTTGTTGCAGACAATAACAACTCTTGTGATCATTTTAACAGCATTAACTTCATCTTGATCTTGAGATTTTAATGTTCTGAGTGAAATATACTTTCTCCATTA
This sequence comes from Gadopsis marmoratus, assembly GCA_036023855.1. Taxonomy (NCBI): domain Eukaryota; kingdom Metazoa; phylum Chordata; class Actinopteri; order Centrarchiformes; family Percichthyidae; genus Gadopsis; species Gadopsis marmoratus. Next base: position 2,627 of record JAVQJF010059098.1, read on the forward strand.
GTCTGTAAGCTCTGAAAATCGAATGAATTCATTTGTTCTAATTTGTTTGCGTCTGCACAGAGTTTCCCATCAGGTAGGATGTTGGGTTTATTTGTGGAAACAGATTCACTTGCCATGCTTGAAGGGCGCAGTTTGATGGAAACTGTGAGTGAAGGTGAGCAAAGGCTGAAACGCAAACCCACATTGTGATCACACTGCCTGAGGCTGAAATCCTACCCTACTTGCTTTAGTTGTGCACACGCGCAGTTTTCTTGCGCAGTGAGGGATTATGACAGACATCTCTCTCACTTTCATTTTTATCTCCAAATAAAGTGCTTTAGATAATCTGCTATAATGCTGTGCCGTTGGTTTGCTTACAAGCTGTCCGACGGTCTAGTTGCTCGTGCCTCTTGCCCTAATACACTTTCTTTTAATGTCACCTTGTTCCCAGATCTTTGCAATGACTTTGGTAAGTCCGATGTTATAACTGCTGTAAACAATGGCCAAAGGTATGAAAATGAGACCCAAATTATGATAAACTGGGATTAAAGTCTACGGTGAATGACACCTATTTATCCATCACGTCTAATTTACAATATCGTACACCCCACGATTTGAACGTTTTGCACTTTAGTTTTTACTATTTTCTTTCTACACATATTTCATATAAACATTTATTGTATAAATCTTTTGCATTTTGTTTTTCTCTAATGACACAATCACTGGTACATTGCCCTGGGGCTATATGAATAAAAATTCTTTAAAAAGACAAAAAAAAAAGATCCACAGGTAGGTGGATCTGTTTGACGTTGCCTCTCGACTTCCTGCATCTCAACCGTCTCATTTTCATTGCGATGGCTCTGAATGTCTTGTAATATTTCTCTGGAGTGGTGAGAGTGTGAGTGTGTGTGTGTGTGTGTGTGTGTGTGTGTGTGAGAGTGTGTTTAGGAGATAGAGAGAGAGATCAGACTTGAAAGTCGGACGCAGACCTGGAGCCCAAGGTGACCTCATTACCGACATTTGTTCCGCTTGTCGCAGCAAATCACACACTGTGTCCGTCAAGATCTGGCACCAGCCACGGCAGCCGGTAACCCGCCCATCCCCGCGGTGGAGAAGCGCCGAGCTGATGCTTCCTGATCCATGACCTCGGAGAAAATCGGCAACATCGCGTTCACATTCGGACAGACTCTGGGAAAATCCGGGGGGTCTCCGTTGAGCCGGACGAGGAACGCGAAGGAAATGCAAACGTGACCCAGCGGCCGACCGCATTTAATGGGTTTGATCTCAGGGTATTAAAGGGAGGTTTATGTAGCATGTAGGCAGTTCCTCCCTGACCTCCTGACCTCTAAAACGTCTGCTGGGCAGAATATCGACGTGTCCTGTGCAACAACTTGCAAACCGTTTACATTGATGTCAGGATGCTGTGGAAGTGTCAGCAGTGTCAGAGTGTTACACTGTCTGCAATGAGGAAGATAACCTGATATCTACAACTGTAAATGTATTCTTTACATTCAGGTCATTAAGCTGACACATTTTAGCTAGAGGATCAAGCAAACTTGAAAACAGCTAGCGGCTGTTGCTGGGGGACATTTTGCCATGAGTTCAGCCTCCCAGGCTACACAGAAATAATCCTTTGCAATTAAACCTCATACCGAAACGCCTAGACAGGTCATTTGTCCACCCATGACACCCTGAAGATTACTCATTTGTGGGTTTTCTATAGTTGACTCAACTAAAACTACTTGGTGTGAATAATGATCTTGGTCTGTTAGATAAGACCCCATCAAGAGTTCTACCTTTGCCACGGAATGCAAATGGGCGTCATTTTAAAGACTGGCCACTGCTCTTCTCTGTCTGGAGAGAACAGGCACTGTGCAACATGTCATATGAAAGGAAAGGGTAAATACGTGCTGTTTTAAGAGTTTGAACACGCGACCAGCGCTGTCATTTTTCTGGTGAGGACTGTCTCCCTCTTCCTGTGCTAGGACTGACTGATCCTTACCTCACTAAAGGCAAGTACACCAAACTGAGGGTCGTGGTGACCCTCAAAGGCAGGGCAAGAAGCTGGTCATCATAGTCAGGGAGACTGGAAGATGCCGTTACATAAATATGATGCATTAAAAAAAGTTATTGTTGAGACTTTTCCTCCCGTCTCTCCGCTGAACACACGCGTCTCACCACTATGGCGTTTGGTGTGGTTCAGCCGTGAACACGGACAATGGAGGGAGAAAAGGAATATGAGGAATGGTGAGAAAGGAATTAGCAAGGTGTTTATTTTTTACACCTCTGCACACCTGACCGAAAGGCATGGCTGTCAGGTCGGCTTGTCAGTTTGTCCAAGCTCCTTCATAAATTCAGAAAATGGGGAATTCAGACTGGAGCGGTTTACTGATTTTGTCTTTTAACCGAACCAAAAGCTAAAGCATTTGATCGGCCGAGCTTATTTGGGGGGCGATGCACAGTTCAGGGCAGAACATTCTTGGCTTGAAGGACAAAACCTGACTCTGTGTTCATGTCTGACATCTGACTCCCACGTGTGCTGCAAACGGCAATTATTTTGCCAAAAATAAAATATGTATGTGAAAAAAGGATAATTGGCAAAATACAGCTTTGCAAGTTAGAAAATACAAAAGAGGTTGGCGCTTGTGTTTATATATATATATATATATATATATATATATATATGGCAAGATATGACAACGGAACGTGTTTGATTCAAACTACACCCAGTTCTGCTGCAACCGAGGCAGTCTCTCCATGCATGTGTGTGTGTGTGATGCTGTTGGAGGCGGCTGGTGATGGCAGCAGCCAGTTAACTGGTGAACATATCTGCCTTGGCAGAGCCATTATGCAGGACTTGGTGCCGTGCCAACAGGCAGTGGAGCGAGAGAGAGAGAGAGAGAGAGAGAGAGAGGGAGTGTGTGCGTGTGTGTGTGTGTGTGCGTGTGCGTGTGCGTGTGCGTGTGCGTGTGCGTGTGTGTGTGTGTGCACTGGGCTGGTGAAAAAGGCGGGAAGCCATAATGGCAGTGGTGAAAATGTGTGTGCCTGTGTGTGTGTTTATGTGCATTTCTGTGTGTCAGGCAGCTCTCGCTTTCTCAGCAGCTGGTAGTCAGGGATGCGATGGCCTGGCCACGCGTCTGGAGGAATGTGGCTTCGGTGATGGATCCAAATATCTGTCCGACTCAAACACACACACACACACACACACACCACCTCCAGCTGATGCTACTGCTATATGGAGGCTGAGTTTTCTCTATACTGTGAAGCAAAGGAGTAAAACCATCGAGACTGCCAGTTTAAATCCCACCAACACTCAAACACAGTGGAGACTCCACAGTATCTGCTGACTGCCATGCTGCTTTGCCTTCCCCTCATCCCGCTGCTCTTTTGTGTCCCACATCTGCCCCATCCAGACTCACTCTGATCCCTTAAATAAATCCCTCACTTTGTGTTTTCAGTGTGCATTAATCACACTACGCTGATGATAAAAAAAAAAATGAAAATCGACTCTCGTTTAGTCACAAAGCCTTTAACATCATATCTAACTTTTCATCAAGGCCTAACAAGCATGTAAGGAATTTTTCAGTTCAGACAAAATCAACTTTCCGTTATCGGTTTTACAATTTAATTAGCTCCCGCCTCTACTCCCCCTTCGTCTTTGGAGGCCACATGAAGGCCGTCCCAGGCAGACGTTGGTTAACATGCAGAGGACCTGAGACCTCAGGGCGGCTGGGCATCTAACACATTAGCATTTAAAATATGCTGTCCAACAACGTGAGTCAAGGCCAGTGTTTTTTATGACAGCTCCAGCTTTTATCAAAAGGGAGTGATTGAACTGGCCGACTGAGTCACCCGCCTACATATCCACCTACTCACATCCTTCAATCTAACAGACTTTTAATGGATTTGACTCTTTATACAAATCTGGAAAATTGTCACCGAACAAGTAATGCCACCTTATATAATGACTGCAGGGTAAAGAAGCAAACCAGTTAAAATTTGTGCCCTTTAGATATTATGGCCCCGTCAGGCCAGCCTGTGTCATTTATTGAATGAGCACAGTGCCAGGATACATCGTTCCATCAAAGCAGGAGATATTGTGTGAGAGACATCACGCTAAATTTAAATACTAGCAAACGTCTACAGCCACGCTTGCAGCCCTGTGACACTAGGTTTGTCGAAAGAGTGGCTCCCAACTATTTTGTTACCTCAATCGGGAGACTCAGCTTGGTTCGGCTTTCATCAGCCCAAGCCAGGGGTTCTCAGCCTGTTGCAACGTAAGGCCCAGAATGTAACAGAATATAAGTGTCTCCGGAGCTTCGGCGGTGTTAGCGCCTCACACATTGTGCTTTCGGCTGAACATCAAATCCAAATGTTGTGTATTCATGCTCAGATGTCTCACCACACACTTTGCAGCTGTTCCTGGCACAGGGTTGCCTCCCACATCACTTTTGTTGCTTCAAGAACCCACATATATTTGTGCCACTGAGTCCAAGGGAACGTTAGCTAGCTAACAGTGGCAAAACACATTTGTAAACATTTTCAATGACGTAACTGGTCATTTAAATTATGCATTGCAATTTGACATGTTTCATTTATGTGAATTTGTGAGATATTAAAATAAGAAGGTTTGAATTTTAATCTAACCATTGGGCAGTACCACCGATGACAGCCCACTAGATGGCACTCTGAGGCCCACCAGTGGCCTATCTGGCTAATGGCGAGTCTAAGATATCGTCTACTTTGTCTGTGTTAGTAAGCCTCAGTGTGCTAAGGCTGCGTTAGCGGAGTCCAAACACAAGGAAGACAAAAACATAAAGTAATACGGTCACGGTAGCTTATCAGCAACGTGTCACTTTACTTTAGAAGTTATTGTTCAGCAATTTCTAGGTTACTTCATTTCAGTTGGCTCCTCTCGCACCTCCAGAAATCACCGCTCGTTTCCTGTCACATAATCAACGACAAACCGTGGAGACTCTGCATTTTACTCTCCGCCGTGTTTCTTACTGGCGATCAGTGTGCATCTGTTCAATCCGCACCGACTGTGACCTCCATTATGAACATCACTGTCCTCAGAACAGCTGCCCAGTCAGCAGCACAGCTTCAGCTCCCCACGCTGAAGGGACAGCAGCTGGCCAACCTGCCTTCACTATGACTAACAAGAGACATTTAATGGACAGTAGGCCCCATGACGTGCGGGACGCTGTGCGGGGAGGAATGAGCATTGTTTTTCTTTACTGCTTCTTTTATGTCATTTCCCTGCTGCAGCTCTATGGTGAAACCAGAAAGCTCAACGGAGACTGGAAGCACTGATCGATCATTATAGATAGTTAGTTAATAACCTCACACATATTGACAGCAGGCGAATTGCTTCTTTTTTTTTTTTTTTAACGGCTGTCTGTAACATCCCCATTCTATGCTCTTGGTTCATTTCCTGTTTTACTTTGGTAGGTTTTGATTAGATTCACCTGCGTTCCAGTGTTCACCTGCCCCCGATTCCCTCGTTAATGCCTTTTCTATATATACACCGGTTCCTTTCCTTTGCCGATGCATCCTGTTAACGTGTTGCCGTGTTCCTGTTGTGCGCCTGTGTCAGCTTTTGCTACTAATATATCGTTGACCTGCTCCTGTCTGCTTGCGCTGGTTGCACTTGGGTCCTTTCCCTGCCTCCAGTACTCTGCACGCCCACGACGCTGCCTAAGACATTTCTCTTCACCGTCTCCACTGCTGGCGGTGTGAATTGCCCAGCCGATGTTCACATGATACGTGGCGAATACTGTGGCCACTATAGCCACATTAGCCTGCATGTTTACTTTACAGTTTGTAAATCCTGGTTCTGATCCTAAGTGGGAGTGAATAACTGGGATAATTTAGACTTAACTTTATTAAGCTTTTCTGCGGCTAAGCCACTGCCAACCCGTTGTTGCACAGCCAAGCTTGAAGGTAATGCACAGTGCTGCTGAAATCAGCGTGTTAATGTTTGTTACTTTTGAGTGCTGGATGTCTTATCATTCAGTGTTGACTTGTTAAATATTTAAAACCATGTTCTTTCCATAATGTAATCTGGGGAACATATTTCCTCAAACATATTCTCAGAGTTCTATATGAATCTAACAGAAACCGCTGAGCACATGGACTAGACGGATTGCCCAAAATCCCTAAAGCCTTGTTGCTAATATTGTTAAAATTGCAACCCTTTAAAACTATTCTATTGCCTCCAAAATGCCCATTTATTCCTCAATTGTAGAGCACAGTATGAAAATGCATGTCTGTAAGTTCCCATAGAGTCTGAAGACTCAATAAGCAACATGAACCAACCAGCGTGATCCTGGCTTGACAGCGTCCAGATATTCAAAACCCATCATCATGTCAAGAGTAATCTATACAAAATGAAGTGAATCTCCAGCAAAGTCATGATTCTATTCAATATTCATGCCTAGAAACAAGGCAGCGACCTATTAAAGCAAGCTTCAAACGAAGCCGCTTATCTTTTTAATTAGGCTGCAGGTTGAGAGTGAGCGATATTGCACTCTGAGCTGATGTATATGTAATGTGGAACCGTATTGATTGTGGGGAGAAGGAGACCCATTCAAGGTGCTAGCTCCGTGAACTGTTCAATATCGGCGCTAATAAATAATATCAAAGGCAAAACCTGGCTGGAGGTGGATGAGATGAAATCTTTTTATAATGCAAAACCCAGAAAAGAGAGGGGAGGGGAGGGATGGCAGATATTTCTTTCAGCAGGCAGCCAGGGCGACAGGATATTGCACGGCGCATGCAGCTGAAGAAACAAATAACCCCGTCTTTCATCAACAGCAAACAGAGAGGGATAAAAACGATTCCTAATTACATTCTCTGGATTGGTGGGGGTTTTTTTTTTTTGCCTGACTGTTTTGACACGGCTAATATGCTTTTCTGTGACCCCCCCCCCCCCACCACACACACAAACAGCACCATCACCCTCCACCTTGCCAGGTTATCTAGGTCTAATAGGCAATATAAGAAGCTATTTACACTTCAAGGTGCTAATGCAACACTTTCCTCAATCTTATTACCGTCGCAGTGATTTTGTCACCTGTGTGTTGACAAGTGGAATTAGACAGTGTTTGGACAGCAATATTCCTGACATCACCCCCCCCACCCACCCACCCACACCCACCCACACACACACACACACACACACCCCTCCCCCTCCAGTTTCTAGGCAAGTTAGCACCCTGACCTTTGCAGGTCTATTACATTGTTGACTTTACTGCAGGAAGCTGCATGTCAAAAATGTAATTTAAGAGATGCAAATCAGTCTGCCGTGTTCAGTGGAGCGCTAGTTTACTAACAATAGCAGCTTTTTACACATTTTAAATATGTCTCGATTTTAGCACGACAAGGTGATGGATTATATATTCAGTTACTTCATAGTAACACATATGTGACGGCGTATACTGCAGTGCAAACGTGTAATATAGCACATACAATGACAACCACGTGCAACTATACATTAATTTGTCTTCAAGCAGAGAGCAGTATGAGGAGAAAGGTGATTGTCCCCAAAAAAAAATGAAAGTATATATTCCTGTCTTTACAATTTCATTACTGTTCTTTTAAGATGTGTACAAAGTCTTACCTGACTTCATCTGTTTTCTTTTGTGACAAGTCCAATTGCAAAATGCATCAATAAATGCACAATTTAAAGTCCCAGAAAGCACCAATTTGGTGATTTGCAAGTATAAAGTTGTCTAGACGTCTTGGTAATTCTCTCAACAGTATTTTAATGATATTTCAACATGCGGTGAGAAGACAACATTTTCATCCAAACTTTCTAGTAACCTGGAGGTCTACACAGTCAAATCACCAAGTGATTGTTTACTGGGGCACGCCACCCAAAATCACATTTTAGTCTTGCACATGGTGGGAAAAGCGACGTTAGCCAGCATGAAAAGTCTTCCAAGCACAAGAGGCACAAAAACAAACCCTGTCAATGACGACGTGCGACGGGAAACGTTCCGGCGGCAGATCAGGTGACCAAAGCTGAGGTGGAGCTGTCGATGCTTTGCGTCAAAACTAATGTGGCCTTGAGCTTTTGCGACGATTTCAACCATAGTGTAGCAACTGTCACAATGAGATGAATGCGTGATGTGTACATGTCTCATTCAAGTAATGCATACTGTAAATAAACATGTACGACCTTGAATGTAGGTAGGGGTTGGGTGGTGGGAGCCGCCAGTACAATGCACTTATTTTAAAATTCCAATATTGACATGTATGCGCCAAAGTAAAGTGCTACCAAATATTAATAAGTACTTCCTCAGAATTGTGTTCCAGATCGGAGTGTGTTATTGTGACCCAACATCCTTTTAGCCACATGTTGAGGACGCAGCTGTTTTGAACACACTGGGCACATATACGGACAGTAAAACGTCTGTTCTGCCTTCACAACTTGTCCCAATTGGGAGTTCACTTCACGGCCACTGTTCTCCGTCAATGAGGAAACTATGTTTTGGGTGTAGTCTCCCTTTAACAACTGCAGCGATTCCTAGTTAAACTTCAAACAGCACGGATATATATACGAGTGGCGTTGTTGGGGTGTCATTTCTTTCAAATGACTGACCTCTCACTGTAGAACAAATATAATGTCAGGTCCAGGTGTTTTATCACTTTTGGCCAAGAATTACAACACTGACAAATCTAACACTATGATACATAATTCAAGTCCTTCCCATCACTCTCACAGGCAAACGCAACCTTCTCAATTTACCTGATAGATCTGTACTTGCCCTTTCCAGCAGGGAAGTACTCTGCACATTAACATGAAATGAGCACAGTAATGTACAGCATGGCTCATTCGTCAGCTCTGTGGCAAAAACAATAGATGCCTCGAAAAAATACCGCGAGGGCAATTTGGTTGATCTTATGTTTGATTAATATTCAGAGTTTATCACGAAGAGGACAGGAGGTCACTCCACATTACAGACATTTAGTTGATGCATTTATCCAGAGTTTATCTGGATATATTTCACTTCAGCTGAAATGAGAACTCAAACCTCTGAATGGTAACGATGCACATTTGTAGAACAGCCTTCATTGTGGGCAAACAGGTTTGGACTAATGTCTTCTAATGTGCTTTGTGTTGTATCTGCTTTTCTACTCTATCAGCCAAAAATCACAAAATAATCTCATCTCAAACATGTGTCTACAACTGTAACGGCAAAAACACAACTTCCAAATGGTATTTCTTAAGATTGTGTATGCAGTTGTGGAAATATTTCATGAAGGTTCAAGTCTGTTGCTCTTCAGGCCACACCCAACATCCCAGGTGGGCGTGGACAGGTGTTGTCTGCTGCAAAGGGTGGGACGGACGCGTTATTAGCCTGGGATTACTCTTTAAAATCAAGGTTTGGCTACTAGATTGATAAGTACAAAGGTGTTTTCATGTATTTTTTTTTTTATTAGCTTTGTAAGGGACCACATATTGTTACGATAAGTCAGGCTTCCAGGTTACAGGCACGTTAGGTGGCCATGTTTCACATTTCACCGCAGTGTTTTATCGCATTAAGGCAGAAAAAAATTTGCATCTCAAAAAGAGGAAGTGTGTCTCTCTCCATTTTTCAACTTTTGAAAAGGTGTATTTCCATTTGAACAGTCAAATGTCACCGTTCAGCATATCTTAAAAGTGCATACAGGGTACGTTAAATAAAAAATGGAACATTTCCTAGAAATCTAATCTGATCTTAGAAAATGCAGCCTGAGATGTACTTCCATATGTACTTTTTTGGGGAACTTATTGATACTCTTCTCAGTCAAGTGCTTAAAGTCGCTCTGGATAGAAGTTCATAGTTCATAGTTCAAACAGCTGCTTCTTGCATTAAACCCAACACCCGAGTTCCAAAACAATATGACCACACCGACTACACAGCCCAGCCCTCTCTAACACTCCGCTGGAACAATCTCATCAGCAGCGCGACGGTTTGAAGCCCCCCAGAATGCAAATTGAATATTGAGGTGCACTGTTCTAATCCAGCTCCAAAATGGAGGTAAAAACAAAGAAAAAAGAAAAGAAAAATCCATAGGAAGGGCTACATTAATTATACACAAAGAACTACAAAAAGAGGGACTGGTCTTTGAAGATACTGAGCGCTAAATGTCACCTGCAGCCTTTGAAGCTCTCGACTGCCTTTGTCTCTCACGTCTCCTCTACATGAAACACGGTGCAGTAGACAGACCCAGCCAGCAACGGCGAGGGACGTTTCAACTTGGGGGAACACACTCGTAAAAAAAAAAGAAAAGATACGAAATAAAAAATGTAAAAAAAAAGGTGTACTCAACTCGTGCAAGGCGCGAACTTGAGCTTTCTGTTGACTTGCGTCCGCCAGGATGCTGAGCGCTGCAGACCCACGCAGAAAACATAACTCATTTTCAATCTCTGATACAAATCAGATGCACTGTTTAAACACACCATTTATCTTGGTCACACGGCTGCAGGAATATATTGATAATAAACCGTACGTTGGGGCGGCTGTGGCCGAGGGGGTAGTGCGGTCGTCCATTAACCCCGGTGGAGGTCAGCATGGCAACTGTGTCCCCATCGGTGTATGAATGTGGTGTGGGTGTCCCCTAAATGTCTGTTTGTCTGCCCTGTGATTGACTCTCGCCCAATGTTAGCTGGGATTGGCTCCAGCCCCCCCTGCGACTCCTTGGGATAAGCAGTCTGGTTAATGAATGAATGAATAATAATAGGGTGTTACAGTAATTCAGCCTTGAGGTAACAAATGCATGGACTAATTTTTCTGCATCGTCTTGGTACAAGATGTGCCTGATTTTTGCAATGTTATGTAGGTGAAAAAAGGCAGTCCTTGAAGTTTGTTTTATATATGAGTTAAAGGACATATCCTGATCAGAGATAACTCCAAGATTCCTTATGGTGGCGCTGGAGGCCAGGGCAGTGCCATCTATAGAAACTATATCTTTAGATAATATGTTTCGGAGGTGTTCAGGGCCAAGTACAATAACTTCAGTTGTGTCTGAGTTTAACATTAGAAAATTGCAGGTCATCCAGGTTTTTATGTCCTTGAGGCATGCTGTTTGTCACAGTCACATTTTGTCACAGTATGGTCACACAATCTGATTCTAATGATTCTAATTCTAATGAACATTTCTAATGATATAGTGTGGGTTAGATTGTTTTTTCCCAGAGATATTGTTAGAGTAAAATACATGAATATATTGACTAAAGACAACACACAAGACCAATACTGCACACTGATGATGAATATGTATCTCTCTCCACTTTGTAAAATAAGTCAATGCATCTCCAAAGGTTGCATTTTGCATTGAAATTCAGAATAGACAAAAACATTTGGGGAGACAAACAATGACAATTCATTCATTACCTCAATAAAATTAAAAAAGTTCAAACATTCAAAACATTTCATTGCAACTTACTGAAATAAAATCCTTTAAAGGATCTAATGTTAAAGCAATTTCAACTAAGGGCTGTTGAGTGAAATGTAATTTATACATGAGTCAAGAGTTATTCATTGTGGAGTTGCCCATGCCTTTACCAATGGTCCATGGTAGTTGACCAGGTAGCATGCTACATTGAAGATCTCTTCAATGCTTCCACATACAGAAATTGTATGGCTTTGTCAATGATTCTGATTTCTGATTTGTTTTGTGAGGGATTCTCTGATTGATCTGGGTTCACCATAAATCATTTAAAAAGAAGATAAAATGACCTAATTTTAGAGATTTTAACTGGACACACTTGCTCATCAACATAGCATGAAAAATGCCATAAAGATTTACTTTATTTAATAGCATTTGGAAGAGGATGAGGACGTTGTGGCAGGCCAGGTTCAGAGAGGCAAGATTCACCTGGAAAAAAGGACGCTCACCAGACAGAGATAGACAAACTTAGGTTTTCTTTAATCAAAACATCAGGGAAACAGGTACCATAAAGTTCTTCCGTATCAGGGAATGTCTCTGTCTCTGTCTGCTCTCTGTGGGGGCTGTCCTGCTGTCTCGTGGTGGGGAGTCTCACTGCCTCCCTCTCTGGCCAGCTCTCGCCGTGTCCGTCTGTGTGCCGGCTGCCACTCTTTATGCCCTCCAGCCAGTTAATGTGCCTTCTCATCAGTAAATAGCTGGTGATTGTACACATTCCACAGTGGACAATCATAGAAAATACTTTTTCAGTGCTTTGAGGAACACAGTGAAAATTACATCGTCTCCCTTATCAACATAAGGATTAGGTGTTGGCAGAAGACCAAAGTTCCATATTTAGGTCACTTGATGATACCTAAGCCAGTTCCAATTTCTGAAGAAGACTGTGAGATTATTTTGTTAAATATCTACAGCTCTGGAAAAAATTAAGAGAACACTCCAAATTTTCCAAAGTTCATTTGACTCAAACACATACCTATAAATGGTAAAACAAGAGAACTGATAATTTTGCAGTGGTCTCTTAATTTTTTCCAGAGCTGTATATCTACATGGCTAGATAAGTGAAAACGTGTTTGTTGTGATTTGGGTGAATTGACTGATTGATTGACATTATAGCACATGGTGAATAGATATGCCCCTTCATCAGACATCTGGTCACCCTAATGACCTGAATCCCAGACCCTCAAGGGATTTTCAGGTGTTGTGGTAATTGTTTGCTAATTCGTCTTGAGATGCTGTGTTTCCATTGCTGGCATCTTGAACTAAAAGTCTTTTGTAGACCTGCAGCAGAAAACCATTTCTTTTTCAATCTAAAGCACCGGTTTGTAGTGTTACACCCTCCTCCCACACACACACACACACACACACACACACACTCAAGTGCAATTTTGTAGACACTGGCCTGCAGGATCATTACTTACATTGAAATTGCATTAGGATCTTTTACATCTCTTCAGAGACAGTATGGACAGACTGACAACTCTCAATGTGCATTACACAATTGAAAAATGTGAACCTATACTTTAACTTATTATTCAGTGTTGCTTTGCAACTGTACATTTTATATGCTCTGTTAGCAATTCAAGGCAATGAATAGCAATTACATTTAAGTAGCAAAGACTCGGGATTTGATTGCAGAATTTATTTGGCTAACACTGATACTTCCTGTTATGCAATGAATAAAAGCAGTATCAAAATCACGAGATCACACTTATATTCCAAAAGTGAGTTTACAGTTTAACAGAAAAACACTGTAATACAGTATGGACAGTATCAGTATAAAAGCATAGAAATGCCAGTATTTCATATCACAAACTGAAACCCCTCCCCAACACAGCAAGCTGGAGGTGCTTTGAAAAGACATGCAAAAAGACCAACATAGATAAAGGGCAATGAGTGAAAAAGCTGGTATAATTAACATCTTCAGTGTGAGAAGCAGTTTTATGACTTTCCCAATCTTATTTTGAAAACCTTATGGCACAATCCAAATGTCCCAAATGGTCCATAATCTGCTGACTGCTTAGGTAAAGTCCTAGTAGGTGTTGCTGATAGGAATGCAGAAAGTGTGAAGGATCATTTCTCAAAGAAAAAATGGAAAAGAAGACACAATGGTAAATTATTGATATCATTTTCTAAGGATAGATACATATACAAAAGCAATTCAATTCAGATTTATTTATATAGTGCCATATAACAAAGTTATCTCATAGCACTTTTGCACACAAATGGAAATGATCCAACTGAAAGTTTAAATGGTTTAGCCTACATTCAAAATTGTTTGACAAAAGGGAAAAGAAAACATTCTAATGTATATATCTGTTTTTGTTCCTGTTCCTTACATTTGCATTTCCACTTTACAGGTTACCATTTCACAGCTGTATGTTAATGAGGAGGCACGGACTGAGGTCACTACTAACTGTGGCTCTAATGTTCTCTGTCATGGAGGATCATTTCACTGAGGAAGAGTCCTGCTGCTAAAGTGAAAGCACAGGGAACAGAGTGCAGCAGTCTTCAAAGAGGAGGATCATACAGTGTGTGTCAGGTCTTTGTCAGTATTTACTGTGTGTACTGTGTCTCACATTCTGGTCTCTTCTGGTGGTCGATTAATGTAGTCCTGAAGGGCCTCACGCAAAGGCAGCCATTTCTTTATTGAAGCTTTGATAGCTATGATCCATCTGTAAAGAACATCAGAAATATCAACTGGTGTTTTCCTCACTCACTGGGTTGAGGATGTTAACATGCAACTAAAAGATGTCCAATACTAAATTTGATACAATACTTGAGATTCTGTAATAATACCAAATCGAGATTGTTTGAGAGGTAGATAAATAAATAAAAAGACACACACATTCAATCGCATTCCACATTGAAATGTATCCTCTGCTTTTAACTCATCCGGCCATCCTTCTTCCGAGGGGAGCTGGAGCAGTGGTCAGCCTTCTATGGGGACTGGGGACCAAATCCAGTGCACATGCCCTGTCCTGGGCAACTTAGGGTTCAGTGTCTTGCCCAGGGACACTTCAACATGTGGAGAGGAGGAGCTGGAATCAGAACGCCAACCCCAGGGATGAAAGTCAATGGCTCTAATTCCGGGAACCACGGCTACCTGACATATGGCCAGGAGCTGAAGTCAAACAGCCAACCCCAGGTTTGAAAATCCACAGCTTAACCTACTTACATACTTCACTACAACTATTTGACAGCATTAGTTAATGGATACTTAAGATCAAGATTTTTGCATACAAAACACACAAAGAGGTAAAAATGGTACACTGTATGGCCAAAGGTCAGTGGACACCCCTACTAATTATTGAGTTCAAGTGTTTCAGCCACACACATTTCTAACGTGTGTATAAAATCCAGAACATAGCCAAGAAATCTCCACAGACAGACATTTCAAATGGGGACAGACACTTTCCTGGTGGCCCAACATGCCTCTCCCTATTGTCTCAGTGCCAAACGTGTTAAATTTTATCTATATAGCATATCATAACAAAGTTATCTCACAGCACTTTTTCATATTGAGCAGGTCTAGACTGACTATGTACAAAGACCCAATAATTCCCACCACGAGCAGCACTGGGCGGCAGTGGCAAGGAAACACTCCCTTTTAACAGGCAGAAACCTCGAGCAGAACCAGACTCTGGTTTCTTTAAAAGAGGTTTTACGACAGCATGTTTAAAATTGGAACAATACCTTTTGTTATTTGTTTTATACTGGGTCCAACTGTGTCAATCACCTCTTTAATAAATTTAGTAGGAATGATATCAAGGCTGCACGTGGTTGACTTCATGTGGGATATAATATCAGATAAAAAGGACAGTGATACGGGTTCAAAACTGGTAAAATGACTCAGAATGTCCCTACTGGCATATAAAACACAGTTTGGGGGGTTAATTTGTTGCCTTATCTCATTTACTTTATTAATAAAAAGGTTTAAAAACATCTCGCACAGCTATTGTGAGGCATCAGTAAAATGACAGGGGCTGGCAGAGTCTATAACTTTGAATAAAATTCTTGGGTTCGAGCGGTTTTCTAAAATTAAATTAGAGAAGAAGGCTAGTTTTGCTGCTTTAACTGCTTTTTGATAATCAGTCATTTCATCTTTCCAGATATCACAAAATACATGCAAACCCGTTTTCTTCCATTTTCGTTCCTTTCTCCCACAGTCTCTCTTTAATTCCTGGGTGGACTCTTTTAGCCATGGCTACAGTGTTATCTTTGACTTTTTGTCTTTGGAGGGGGCGACAGAGCCCAGGACAGTCTGGCAGGTGCGATTAAAAAGGCAGACCAGCTCATCTGAATTAAAATGTGCATTGCAAGAAAGAAGCAGAGGTAAAAAGCTCAGAAAATTTGCCAGCAGACAGAGTTAAAAACACGGCACCGTACCAGTGTACTGTGATTAAAGGGTAGCTGGGATAAAACCACAGTGAATAAAACTGCTTTGTGATCAGACACACAGATATCCGTAGTCATATATTACTTTGATTAAAATCATCATCATTTTTCTTTCCCTGACCTACTCAATACACAGCTTTAGTGGTTTAAGGTATTGGCACGATTGGTTGGTATATATATTCAGGGCAGCGCAAGATTCATGATCGATTGTGGTGGGACGGTCTTGGCTAAAATGCCCTACCTCTGCCAGACATCTTTTCCTTCCATTCCCTTTTATCTCATAAAAATCACCTGTTGCATCACTCACTACAGAGTTCTTCTGGAAGCAACATCAGCACACTAACTGTACGTAGAGAGCTTCATGAAATGGGCTTCTGTGGCCGAGCAGCAGCATGCAAGCCTCACATTACCATGTGCAATGGCAAGCATCGACTGCTGGAGTGGTGTAAAGCATGCCACAACTGGACTCTGGAGCAATGGAATGATGAATCACACGTGGCTATCTGGCAGCCTGATGGACGAATTAGGTAGTGGATGCCAGGAAACCGCTACCAAGTACCACTGTAGTAACACTGATTGCGAAAATTGAGCCAATCCCAGCTGACATTGGGCGAGAGGCAGGGGAAATGGTCCCCAGTCAATCACAGATTGAACCACCAACCCTGCAGTTAAAGGATGGCCACACTACCCTCTCAGCCACAGCAGCCACATACATTTTATTTAAATAACATTATTTATTTAAGTATAGGATCTGAATACTTCCGTCACCACTGTTCAAAACATTGTTGTGAACCACTGATTTGCTTCTGCCTCATTTTGTAAAATACAAAAGACAACCTGAGTCAGCTCCTCACCTTTTATTCTCATTAGGATTTTCAGCACAGAGGTAGAAAGTCTTGAACTCATCAGACGGAGGTTTCAGCTCAATTGTGGATTTCTTGAAGCCATAGGGCTGCTCTCGCACCATGTACCCCTGAAGGTAGATCCCACCTGAAGACACAGATCATTAGGAAAGTTCAATTAACAATTGGCTCAGAGAAAATAGTGGTCAGATATATAAAACCAGGTCCGGAAAAAGACATCAATGTGATGTAGATTTAGGCCTATAGTGGATGTACAAACATTATAAATAAATATCATTTTACATAGAATACATTGCAAATAAACAACATTAAAATGCAAAGAATTGCATCTTTACATGAAATTAATTTAGGACAGACTCACTGTCACTGAGTGATTTCTTTCTGTGAGACACAAACAATAAGAGGACCTGCTTTTGTTATTATGTTACCATGTGGGATGCTGCTTGTTGTGACTGGCTGAAGTTGTCTTATCACAGGTCAAAACTGAAAAAATGTATTACCATCAAAATAGCATTTTACGCAATAGGGCGTTTAGAGTTAGAGAATGAAAATGAATGACAGGTATGAAAACTGTAGATAAGTGGACAGGCAATAAAAATGTTTTTGCCCTCACATATCTTTGTTTTTTTATATTTGTTTTTTGCCAGATTTGTTTTTTTTTTTTTCTTTGAAATAAGTGCATACAGGAAAGGAGTTCACAATAAAACATATTAGATTAGGATTCAGCAACAACACACGCCGACACTTGAAGTTGAAGGCACCGTGAATAGAAACAGAGAGCTGCCCCGAATGTCATAACAGCAATGTGTTTGTGTATGAGGAAATTCTAACAACGGTGCAAACGTTTCTCCCGTATTTACTGGATTCACACTCAGGAGTACATCTATCTGTAATAACCTGTGCAGTCTATAGCATCTCAACTCTCACACAGGTGACTACAGTCTGCATAATCTGGCTCCACATGAGTCCTCACAATCAAAGATAAACAAATCATATGAGGATTCAGGGCTCTATGTGCGTACAGCATTTATCCAAAAGATATTCCCTCATTTGGTGTTTTGATGACAGTGTTGGAGAGTGCTTGTCACACTGAATAACTTTAATTATTAGTGTGAATCAAAGTGAAATGGGAATTCAATCCCATAGTCTTAGTTTAAATTTTGCACACCTACAAAAATGCTATCACGTTGCATGTCATGCATTTGAAACATGACATATACCAATACCATGTGCGTTAGTTGCGCGGATGCCACTGTACAAGGAGAGGCAACCATCCTTCAGAATGCAGTAGTGCTGGACCCACACGTCCTTGTTTTTGTCCATTTTATGAAGCAATCCAAGACTCTCTGGGTTTTTCACAGCCAGCGGGGGCAGATTAGAGTTGTGTCTGGTGACATCCACCCACACATGATTCTGAAACGCGTGAGTTAATTGAGGAGATTAGTGTTGGCCTGAGGGCTAAATATGACATGTAAGTGAGTGTGAGCAGCAGCCAGACACATTCATAATAATCCACAACATGCCATTGTTGCTTCAAATTTTATTATACCAAGGCCCATTTGACTTACAAAAGATTGAGATGTTACCTGTGTGATGGGATAAATGGCTTTCTTCATAGCTTCCAGCCACCTAAAGTCACAAAGATATAGCTTAAACATGATGTACACCCCAAAAATGATTTGGAACCAAATAACTCTTGATGTTTGGTGCTCAACAAGTACAAAAAGTGCACATGAGCAACAGAATATTCCTACATGAATACACATAAAAACAGATGCATGGAAACATACTTAAAACTATCTTTGGTTTACAAAGTTCTTATCTGTACTATACCTTTTCATCTCCTGGTTGGAAGTGGCACAGAAGAAGTAGACTCGATTACCAGACTGAGGGCAGCACTTGAACACAAAGGGTTTTCCCAGAGACATATCTGGTCCCACCTCAGCCCCTTCCAGCTTTACTGCTGACAAAGCTTGCCTCTTGCCTTCATCCTATAATGAAGTTATGTCAAAAGGACACCTCATGCTTATTTGTTTGTCGTTTTCTGAAACTAGAGTACATTACGATGATGTATCATTATACACTGCTCCCGGCTCACCCGTTTGTGTCTGTAGTAGTAAAGGCAGCAGTCATGTGTGAGCACAAACCACCTCTTCCTCCAGCCTTTAATCAGACCAGACTGGGTACGCTTGTGAAGATAACCACGACATGCTGGTCTGGGGGTGTTAGGACCACGAGCAATGTCTGACCCGATGGTCAACGTTAGAACATCTGGTCCTACAATATCAACAACATTACAATTATAAATAACATTAATTTAAGGATTTTGATTCTATACTCAAACACTCAATATTCTAATTTGGCAAATTGATCAAAAACCCAAAGTTCATTTAAAACATAATCAAATGCATTACAGTTGATATCTCACTCCAAACCCCCCTGCTTGTTCCTAAACAAGCATTCTGGTAGTCTCAGAGCACCGAAACATTGGCTTTAATCTACTCAAAAAATATTCCGCAATTGTGTGGCCTGAATATCACCTATTATCAGGCTTGTAAAGAGCATACCTTGTCTGGCCAAATTTGCAGCCTCAGAATGAGGAATGCTAGTGACATCAGTTCCATTGACAGCTAGGACACAGTCTCCTACCATCAGCCCTGCTTCCTCAGCAGCCCCATCTGAAACAACATCAATTCATAATTTAGCTTATGGAGCAAACATAAAAACCATCACTTACTAAAACGAATGACCCCAACAAGACTGATAAACAGACAAAATCCTCGCTGGGTGCCTGGCAATTTCACAGTGACGACAAGACTCCAGAAAGTCACAGCATCAGTCACGGGGCCTCTCTCTGTGTGGGTGTCCTCCTACAGTCCGTGTTACATGGCAACCTGTCTTGGGTCCAGGTCTTTCCCAATGCATGCTTGTGAGCCTGAACAGTGGTTTATAAAATGTTTACAGTTCTATACTACAGGTGATTACATTACACTTCTGTATCCAGTTGCCCTGATTTCTTTTTATAGACAGTTTTCTATTTGAAAGTCTCCCACCTCGCACTCCCACCACTGCACCGCATTTGTGTTACATGTTGTGTTTTCAGTGTGATAGCTGAGTTAAAATTAAAGAAACTGGATGAACAGAACCAAAATCTAATATATTAACATTACAATTACTGCACTACTGCCATAGATAATTGTTGCTAACAATGTGAACAATGGAGTCAAGGTGTAAAATGGAATTTCGAGGTCTGAACATGACTAATCTAATTTTACCAAAGGTCTTAACGAAGGTATGAACGGTGGTGCCAGCCATAGTTTCAAATCCAGATTTGCCACTGTTTTAAAGTAGTGTAAATATCTAAATTCCAACATTTCAGAAAAACCAAACCAAACCAAACCTCTGCAAAATTCACTTACTTGTGTCGACCTCTGTTACTACAATGGGTTTAAAAAACTGTATTCGAAAACCCCAAGGATACTCTCCTGTCCCTTTGCTGATTTTGACAGTCCTCTCCCGAACTGAAAAGCAGGGGAAAGTTTAATTCAGTGTAGAACGATATGTATGTATTTGCTCAGTGTAAAGTGTTGCCTTTGCATGGTGTTTGAACCACTTTTTCAAGCAGGTGTTAATTTTCCATTGAACAACTAATTGAGATTCAGTACAAAATAGCTAAGCTGAATAAAGTTTGTAAAATCACAATCTCCAACGTACTTGAGACATATCGAGTTCTGGTGTTGAGGCTGGGAGGAATGTCCCCTGAGCCTACATCATCACCTTGGTAAATCCATGCTGAAGAGTGGAAAGTCTCTGTATAAAAGCCTCTATCTTCATTGTCTTGAACTGTCATGTCCATAGAGCACGTGTCCTCTGATACTAGAAAAAAACATATTTTGGAGAAAATAAAATAAAAGGACAGTTGACCTTCATTATCAGTGATTAACAAGAAGAAATGGCTGGTAACAGTGGGACAATGGAAGCAAAGAAAAAGACTTGCATGTCTCAAAAAGGCCTTTCTTTTCAGTTAATTAACTCCCTTTTCTGCCCAAAGGTGACAGATGACTTCCTTCTGCAGTCTCTGATTTTAGTGATGTTGTCACATCCCTGGTCTATGTGTTATGTGTTTTCGTGATTGTGACTTGTGTTTATGTTCCCAGGTTTGTGTTTTCAGTTTTGGTATCTTGTGGTTGTTCCTCTGTGTTCACCTGTGTCTGTTTCCCTCGTTAGTCCTGTGCATTTAAGTGTGTTGAGTTTTCCGTGTCTTTGTGGCGTCATAGCCAATGTTGGTGTGGATGTACGTTTTGAAGTCAAGCGCCGTGTGTATTGTTTCTATGGCGTGAGTAATTCTTGTTGTTTGTGCACCGGTTTCCGTTCATTAAATATCATGTCCATCATCTCCTCTGCTTCCTCCACACTCAAACGTGACAGATGTGATAGTCAAAGCACAATTATACATTCCTATACAGTCTTATAGGAATGTCTTATACAGTCCACTGTGGAATATATGTTCAGACGAAGGAGAGCTATAGCTCTGGAAAAAATTAAGAGACCACTCCAAAATGATCAGTTCTCTGCTTTTACTATTTATAGGTATGTTTTATTATAGGTATGAACTTTGGAAAATTTGGAAAATTTGGAGTGGTCTCTTAATTCTTTCCAGAGCTGTATGTACAACGACATAAGTCACAATATTCTCTAGTTCTGCAGTTACCCTATTCATTAATCTCAGAAACATTGCAGGGGCATTCCTCATTCCAAATGGTAGAATCCTGCATTGATATAGATCTTCAGAAATAACAAAAACAGAGACATAATTGGCTCTATTGGTGAGCGACACTTGCCAGTATCCTTTCAGGAAGTCAAATATTGACACAAAGCGAGAATGTCCTGTCTTATCGATGCAATCCTCTAACCTAGGTATAGGATAGGCACCAATTTTGGCCACATTATTCACTTTGCGAAAATCAATGCATGGATGCACTGTATTATCAGGTTTAAGGACCAGTGCCAAGGGCAAGCTCCAGTCACTGACTCCAAGTTCAATAGCTCCAATCTCCATCTTGTAGTCCATCTCAACCTTTGAGGAAGGAAGCTGTAGAGATGCTGTTTGATGGGAACAATATCACCATTCTTCTCTTTGCTGCCTCGAATTTTCTCTTGCCACTTGACAGGCCAACTGCCACTGATCCTTAAAGGTCATCCAGGTTTTTATGTCCTTAAGGCATGCTTGAAGTTTGATGAATTGACTCACTTCACCTGGCTTGATTGACAAGTATAATTGGGTATCATCTGCATAACAATGGAAGTGTATGGAGTGTCTCCTGATAATATAGCCCAGAGGAAGCATATATAAGGTGAATAGAATTGGTCCAAGCACAGAACCTTGAGGGACTCCGTGACTAACTTTGGTGTGCATGGACGATTCATCATTAACATGTACAAACTGATATCGGTCTGATAAATAAGACTTAAACCAG
>JAVQJF010059121.1:0-17326 GCA_036023855.1 Gadopsis marmoratus
CTGGCAACAAGAGTGAGAAATGTCAGAACACCTATAGAGCACAGATGTGTGTGTGTGTGTGTGTGTGTGTGTGTGTGTGTGTGTGTGTGTGTGTGTGTGTGTACGTGTACATGCACAATTGTTGTTTGACGGAATCGTGGCTAACAAGTCCAGCAAGGCTTGCAGTAACAGAATGAGAAGGCAAATGCATACTTGGCTGAGTGTATGTGTGTCTTAAGAAACTGCCCTGTGTCTGAACACACCCAAAATCTCCACTTCCTTAGCGTTAGCTGAGGCTTGACAAACAGAGAGAAAGAGGGAGGCAACCGTTCATCAATGAAATCATCAGTGACTGTTGTTTATTAACATCCACGCCTGCATACCAGGCATAGTTTTATTTTGTATGATCTACACACTGTTCACATACATATGCACACACACACACACATCATACCAGTGAGGTATCCAATCATCTGTTTATCCAAGCTGTTGAACTGCTGCCTGTATTTGAGTCTGGAGGCATGTGGCACAGCCCAGTCACTGGGAACAGTAACCATGGGGGACATCACAGAGGGGGATGAGGAAGCAGAGCTGAAAGACAAACAGTGGCAACACAAAAATACAAGCTGAACGCACCGAACATCCGGAGTGTGGTTATGCACTTGGCAAAAGAGGAACTTGCTTACTGCTTCCAAACTTCTGTAGGAGTCTTTGATTAAACAGTTACCTGCTAGACGTGAGATCCAGCAGCGATGAGGTCTTGTTTATACCAGAAGGAGCACCAGAGGAGAGTCCTAGTGGAGAGGTGTAGGGGGATGCAGAGAAAGGCAGGCCTGACAACACAAAGCACGCACACATATCCATTACACACTCTCGAATAATTATCTGTTATATTATGATGACATTTTATTGTAGCCACTAACACAACCATAACATCTTGATGCAGCATTTTCCCCAACATAATGACTATTTTACTTAAAAAAAAAAAAAAAACAGTTTTCAGAAAGGGGAGGGGGGTCCTGTAGTGGGTCAGTAATATACTGTCATTCAGTCACTGCTGTAACACTCGTCAACAGGGAGGCTGTTTGTATGGAGATGAGACAGAGAGAACCGACTCTGCAAAACCAGGCCAAGATTCATTCCTTTTCCCGTCAAAATACAGAAATATTTTATCATCTGCACTCTGCTGAAAACATATACAACATTTACTCTCAGAGCAGGGCATTGCTACTCAATAGTTTTCATACTATAAGGAACAGAAAATAAGCATCTTGCAAGTGATAATGAAAGGACAGGTGGATGTATTTAATCATACAGGAGACCCCCTTGATCACTCAAAGCAGAGGAAAAAGATAAATAAAAGTTAGAAATGAAAGTCGTCTGTACCAGTGGCCAAAGCTCCAGTTGGGATTGGGTGGAGAATTCCTATAGTACCGTTTGGCAGGGTGGCGCTTCCCACAGAGGGCATCAGGGGCCTGGTGGGGGCTATTAGAGGGTTCAAGCCTGCTGTTGTAGGAATCAGAGAGGTGAGGCCCATCATAGGTGAGAGTCCAGGGCTTGCCATGGAGAGAGGGGTCAACATGGCAATGTTTGTCCCAGGCATCATGGACATGTTAGGCATGGAACCCATACCTAGGTCACACACAAAAGGTAAACCAGTATGGAGACAATCAGTCAGACACACTTTACATAAGCAAAATGAGGATTTCTTTGTGTTGCATTTACATCTTTTAATCTACAGATCTACAGACATTTCTTTTTGTAATGTTTTTGTGTTTAATTAAAAGACATTTTCACATTGTAAACATTTGAGTTCCTAACTACTAGCATCCACATACATTATATACCAGTAATGATAATACTGTACCATAAGCTGGGTTGGTCATGGATGAGGTGGGGTTATGGAGGGTTGGAGCAGACACTGGAGGCTGCTTCATGATGACTGGCAGTGCTAAGGGAAGGGCTGTACCCTGGAGCTTTAGCTTTATGAGCTTCATAGCAATGGAAAACTCCAACCTGTCCATCTTCCCATCTTTATTCATATCAGCCAGAGCCCTGACAGAGAGAGGAAACACATAGAGCCATCAAAGAGTGTTAAGATATTGTGCTTTAAGTATAGATTTCAGTGAATACTTCCAGAGAACCCACAGCTCAAGAGTGTGAATGTGAAAATGTGCGTTTCGTTTCTCACCATATCTCAGCCAACACTGACGCAGGCAGCCCCGACTGGAGGAAAAACTTCCTCGCCTGCTCCCCTAGAGAAAGAGGAGAAAGAGAAAATTGATGTTCTCCTGCATGCAAAACTGAAAAAAGTATACATCACCATCTACAGTATGTTTGTGCCTGCATGTATTTCATAGCTATTCATATTTACATGTGCCTGTGTATTACTGTGGTATATTGAGAAATCACTATCGGCTGACGGATTCATCATGGGGAAATGGCATTATAAAATGTGCTGGCAGGGAAATCCTGTGAGCATGATGCACCAACAGTCAGTGCGATGATGTGTGTGTACCTGAGACAACGCCCATTGATGGAGAGAGGGTGTCAAACTTCTGATCATGTTTGACCCTCTCCTCTGGAGAGATCGCCCACATGCTCGGACCACCTAGAGAGAAAAAGAAGAAGTCAGACACAAACATTGTAAAACACAGGGTGAGGCATCAGCTGTAGGACATGGTCACTATCATTAGATGAATATCAGGACAAACAGCAGCAGTTAATATCACTTTCCTAAATAAAAAGATATATATTATATCATAAATGTATACACCACACCCTGAGGGATTTCTGTGTTCTAATCACCAAATCTGCTCCTTGAACAGGCCCACGGCTGTTTTACTTTCACTGTTTAAATAAATCACACAAGTGTAAATTACACGCAGACAACACCTGAACCTGAGAGAATTCCAGGGCCAGCCTCAGAGGCAGTAAGGAGTCTGGATTGACAAAGCGATAATGAAGCGCAGTGTGCCAGTTATGGATCACGTTGTTCAGACAGGAGGGCAGTACAACACTTTCACTAGTATTTACCCAACCAAGACTGACTATAGACAGTTTTTACAGTGCATCAGCAGACACAGTGGATGGACAGTTGACTTCATCCTAACAAATCATACAGTCCCTATAACTCAAGCTGGTGTGAAAACATAAAGGAAATGGAACCGACTTCAAAGTGACTACACAGCATCCCAGAGAAAGACAAACAATAAGACACAAATTACTAAAACAGTGTGTATTCAGAGAGATGCACGTGCAGCCACACACACATCAAACTCAGATCTGCAGGGTCATAAAAAACACAGCGCTCTACACACACAAACTGAAGTGGTCTTACCATTCATATTTGAAGGTGGCAGAGGCAGAGAGGGGGGAACTCCCGGCGGCGTCCTCAACTACTGCACGCAGCCATCTGCAAAACACACAGTCACAGCCCAGTCATCAGGCAACACTGCAGCTAAGACAGCACAGCGGTGTCACTGAGAGGAGGGAGAGGAAAAGGCAGAGCGAGAGAGACAGAGAGAGACAGAGATTTTGGTCAGTCAGCAGAGTCAAACAGGGCTCTTCCTGTTCTCTTCAGTCAGGAGTGCTCTGGCCATGACCCAAAACTTTTAAACAACTGGGACATGTTCCAATATTAGCCACACTGACTCTGTAGTGGCCAGAGATCAGTGTAACACACAGTAGATGGTATTCTCTACTGATGCAACGTTCTTCTACTATGGATTGCCTCAAAAAATTATAATTTTGATGAGGTTTTGTTTCCTCATTCATTCATTGTAAACACATTGAGATTGCCTACTTCACTGTCATCTAAGCAACCATAGAGTCACAGTGATTTCCAACCTGCCTTCCTGTCACCACTCTTGAGTCACACACATGCAAAGCAAGTGTGGAGCTACTGTTGCATAAGCCTGTTTGATGTAATGGGAGGGACCACGTCTTCTGCAAGGGCAGTAAATAACTTTTAAGCAGTTACATTCAGTGCAAGTGTGGGGGTGTCTGTGCCTCCATGTTCATTGTTCCTTACATTTTTCGTTTTTCTGTAACTGTGTTTTTGTTTTTAAAACAGTTGGGAGGAGTTTGTGGTAGGTCACAACATGGTAAGTGTACCAGACTGCATGTCCACAGACTAAATGTACCATATATTGTATGAGCTCCTTGTTGACAAAGACTAGTAACTTGTATCATGCTGTTGGATTACAGCCACCACCAAACCGCCTTCTTTAGATATAAAAACAGTTTTTCACCACCATGTGAACTTTTGCTTCAGGAGGTCGCAGGATGGCACTAATAAACAGACAGACTAGTTTTTATATATGCAATCTAGCATCAAAGACAAAGCTCAAGTTATTTTTAATGATCTATCATGCATCATGTTGGGGCTGTAGCTTTCATATTCACTTCATTATTGGCGTGCTTAACACCTGCTTCATCCATGACTATCTCTCTCTCATCAGCCAATCAGACTCACATGATGTAGTCGGAGGAGGAAAAGCAGGAGAGAAATTCCAATCTTTCTGCTCAACACTTCCTGCCCGGTTACCCGCAGACACAAGAATTTCCTTGTCCAACGTCAGTCGACAGGAAGTGATCGTGGATTTTGGCAGAGGGCCAGCTTTGATATGCCAGAAAATATGAATTAGTGTCAGAGTTAGGGTTGGAGCTGGGGCCGTACTAGAATCACAGATTGAAAAGTGATTTTTAGGAAGCAAAATTACTGATCGCTGACTTGTCTGCTCGTATGAACTTTGGGAAAGAGGACAAGAATGAGATAAAGATGTGTAGTTTCTATGTGGCCTGGTCAGTGCCGAGAACAGTGAGGGAGGGCTAATCTACTGCCTGCCATCTGTCGCTCTCCCTCTCTCCTTCAGTCCTCTGTCCTTCAGGGCTCTATTGTCCTCACACTTTCAGTTTTGTCATATTCTCTTACATTCTGCACTACACCACCCGTACAGAACCTGACCAGTTGGTTTTTGTGTGTACATAAACATACATTTTCAGCAAGGGTCCATCATGTTTGGACATCAAAAAGGTGTAGCAACATTTTTTATTTATTTTTTTTAAATAAGATGCATCTTAATAGTAGTGTAAAAATAAGTAGTGGAGTTTTTGACAAATTATAGCATGCAGTAACTTGGTTTCAAGCACTTTTTTTTGCAAATTGCCCAACGTACCTAGAAGCCAATAACAACATATGAGTGATAAGCTCTGCCAACAGTATCAGCTATTCAGTATTGGTCAGGCTCTTGTCATGGAGTGTAACCTTTGGTAATGCAACACTGTAGGTGATTATAATGAATAAATTAAAGATAGCAGTGGACTGTCGCCTTTAATGTTTCCAGAGTGACAGAGGAGTCTGAATTTTCCTAAATGGACGAGTGCCTGACCAACTGAACGACTGACTCGGCTGGCACAAGTGACTACCTTCAGTCGTAGACTCAGCTTTGCAAACCCCATGCAAATTGTTTCTGAAGGCTCCACCTGCCCTAAAAACAAACCTCATTTCGTACTTCCCCAGTGATGCAGTACCCATTGAAAACCACTAAACACATGATTGGAAATCAGACACTAGGCTACAGGAAAGTTGCTGAGTGAAAGCCAGATGCACTGTTTTGATAGCGTTACAGTGTTCACCATAGAGAGGGAGGCATATGCAAGACAATTGGAGAGAACACAAAGATCTCTTTTTTTTTTTTACATAAAGGTCTACATGATCGTAATGGGCTGGACAAATTTTATAACCTCTGAAAAACCTTTCAAAAAGCTCACTGTATAGTCTGGACAGTAGATCCTTGTAATGCATAGACTCTGGAAGCTGTAAGGCGTGTGTTCAAGCCTCTTTGATAGCAAGAACCCACCCTGTGCCCAGGAGCAATACTTTGAGACTAAGACAGAAGTGTGTTTTCCTATTTTTTGAGGTCCAATGCTAATAATGTGTTAGCCCATCCTGGTGCCCACACGTACAGTAAGTAGTCCATTACTGTTGTCATGGTTGGACACATAAACAGACCTATGACTCGTGTTGTGTGTGTTACTAACAGCTGCCAACAGTCACAACAAACGTAACAATGATGTCCACCACACTAAATCCTCACTGAGCGACAGCTTATTCTCTGGCATTTACTTAACAATGTCTCACAAAAATCTGTTAGATCGTAACAATTTAAGTTTATTGGTAGCTACTGGGAGCCAGTGTGCTTTTGTCTGATGTCTTCCCTTGCCTGGCACAATAAGATAACAAGACATTAGTAAAGTCCTTCGGGTATTCGTAAATAGGACCAGCAAACTACAACTAATACCCCATTTAACACCTGACATTAACATGCAATCTGTATCTGGATCTCTTATCTGGATAACTAAAAACACATGTTACTGCACAGTGTAAATGTAATCTGATCTCAGCCAGGTGTATAACGCAACCTACTATATACAGGGGTGACCACATTCTTGAGAAAACACCACAGGCCACCACACTCTTCCTGCAATCTTAAGCTAGCCCAGTGAAAAAGCGACACATAGTATCAGTACCTAGCAAGTACTCCCTCACAAAAAGTGATTTAATAATGAAGGACGCCTGTCCATGGCAGTACTTCCTTGACCTGGGACAATTCATGTTTGTTGACAAGTCCGCCTAAATACTCTGTGCATTTAGAATCCAATCACAATATGGACAGAAGTTAGATAAGTCATTTTCTATGAGGGTTGCATTTACAGCCTGTATGAAATCATTCTCAAAATTAATAAGTTCCTGGCCCCCTGCTCTCTGCTCAGTATGTTGGCAAGCAGATTGAGTCACTGCAGATCTTAGTAGCATAATTTAACTGTACACATCAGACAGGCTTCCATGACAAGAACAATCACAGATGGTCATACTGTAGTTCTTAGCCTTTCAGCTGTGTAGTCTAATGAGACAAATCAAGGCCATTACACAACATAGCAGGAAAAGAACAGGTGTAATTAATACCATTAAGAATCAACTCTGTTCCCTTTAAGTGTATCAGTAAGCTTTGTCAGTGAGCCAGCATACACAGTGGGATGGCTCTAAAGCTAAATGGAGTGCAGCACTTATTATATTATTAATTACACCCGTGGTTTTCCTTCTATGTCCAGTCAAAATGTCTTCTGCGAAAAAGGCCTGTTGGTCTGGGCAGTCCAATTTAAATGAATAAGTGCAGTGCCTTTAGTTAAAACCAATGAAAATGTGCAAACTTTTTCAGCTTGCACATTTTCTTGATGATTACAATGAAATATTTTTTTCAAGGTCAATGCGAACCACTTAATGCCGAATTAATGCCTGGCTGGAGTGTAGTGGTGAAAGAAACACCACACTACCTCAGAGCATGGACTTTCTTTTCATTTATGGCTTGGCTATGTCAGTCAGACCTCACCTGCTTCATTTCTGCGTTTGTCCCTGAGGAAAGACTGGCACATTTATGTCTCTCTGTTAGTGTTGAATAAATAGCCTGGCTGCCACTGACCTTAGACCTCTTCAGTAGTGGCTTCGAAATGTGTATCTCTTTTTCATTGTTACGCTCCGTTTTATGTGTGCGCTTTTTATACCGCAACTTGCTGCCACGTGGACTCATTTACATTGACAGAAGGAATTAAAGAACACAATGAACCACACAGAGATGAATGAGACTGAGGAAAAAAAGGGTCTCTGATGTTTTCAATGAACCTTTTCTCCACTTCCTCATTCCCTGACTGTCATTTGAACAGTCCTTTTCCCCCTCTCTCTGCCTCTCTATGTGTCATTGTATATTTATGTCTGTCCCTCTGCCTTTAAATCTATAACCTACCAGTTGTGTGATCCTAACTCGTCGTCATCGCCACTCTGTTCTGAAACAATCACTGCCTTTTGTTCTATGAAGTGATTGCTTTCCAGCCGCCTTGCTCGCTGAGCTCACACCAATGACATCAACTCCATCCACAACGCTCTTCATCCCTGATGACCGACCCCCCCCCCCCCCAATTGTGTTTCTTTCTATGTAGAGTAAAATGACCAATGCTCCTCCTCCCATTTCCTTTATCACGCATTTCCTTCACATCTGAGTTATTATGTTCGTCTCTCCAACTCATTCCCACCACAGAGCCCTCTCTTCAGCTGGCCACCAGTTGCATTCACACATTGAGAAAGTGCTGCAAAGGCCTTTTGGGTATGATTAATGCTGTTTACAGTGCTGGATTTTGTTTTCTTAAGAGGCTAGGCATGCCTCTCCCTTCTTAGTCTGCTTTGACCCACCCTGTCCATATAACCAGGAAGACTGGAGAAAGTACTCTGCGTACTATTTGAACAAGGAATAGTATATTTCTGGTAATACTGTGTGTTTATGTGAAAGTTTTTCCTCTTTATCTTTATCATCTTCAATGTAAAAAGACATTATGGAGGAGGAGGCCAGTTACATCTGATGAATATATTCCCTACTAGCCCAATACTGGGCCTGTCCAGAGGTGAACTCTGTTGATGTAATTTTGCAAATCCTGCGCCAAGTCATATGGTCGCACAAGTAGCATGACAGTGATGAAGGAAATTGGCAATTCAGCTTATGAAAGCCATACGGATCATGTTAACGCTGTAATAATAATGTAAAGGGTGACCTTTCACCCCACAGAAAGGTCTGAGGTGAGGCTCAGCCATACAACAGCACTCCTGCAGCTGGCAGGCATTAACTGTCTCACCTTGAGGAGGCTTTAGAATATATAGCAGAAGCTTGCAAACATGAAGGTCATAACCAGAATGATCAGTTGATGGGCAACGTTCCATTTAATAACATAATTACAGTGAGATAGAAGACAACAAAGAACGGCCATGTTCACCACTAAAATTACCAAGAGGTAAAGAAAACTGTCGCAGGGAAGAGCGAAGAGTTACATTACGGGCAGTGACCGAGACACTACATAACAAGCAGCTTGCCAAGCATGCAATCTCTGCACCAAGAAATGTGGATAACTGTGACTGTGTCACTGTGTGTGTCAAAACAATAATACACAACCATGCTTATTTAACAACTGAACATGCGTGCAAATATACTAACATTGGGGCCACTGTAATATTTAGCTGGCTTGGACAGTGACTACATAACCATAAAACAAAATGCATATTCAACATTACACGTGATAATATTGACAATGCATTGATCTTTTGCTGTTGAACTTGACAGCCATTTTTGCGCACCAGCCTGCTGTGTGGAAAACTGCAGAATGAAATAGGATTGAAGATTTTATGCTAAACTAAAAATCTCCCCAGCAACAATAGTGGACACGTGAACAAGTGCTAATAAATCTGCATTCATGGCACTAAGCCTCATAATTATAGTAAGTTAACGCCACTGGTGGGGTTGAAAGGAAATGAGGAATGTTAGTGTCACTGTAAATTCCTGTTATTAGAAAAATAATATATTGTGGATGCCTAAAATACGCTGTTCTGGTATAATGATTTTGGAAGTGATGCTTATTTACTGGTGGCTCCGATTATGTCACTTGGGACAATTGTCAGAAATAGAAACCCACTAGGAGGGACATCCCAAAATAAGCCACAATATCAAAATACAGACATAACTAAGCACTGCTACTCTCTTGTGGACCACATATTATTTCTTTATTCACAAACTAACTTGCACCTCCCTGTCTGCCGGCAGGGTAAACTGATAGAGTAACATTCCCTGATCCCTTGTCACCGAATAGTCTGAGAGCTGCCTGCAACCTGCATAACTAGTTTGTACCGAGAGGAATTTAGGAGGCTTTCCTGCAAATCTGCCCAACGTGTGGGTTCGCCTTAGATACCAATAAATGCCCAGTGTGTAGGTATCGATACCCCTGACATCTTATTAAATCACAAGTTAGCTAGCTAACCCAACTCCCATCCCAGGCTGTTCAGAGTAGAGACGCATCATCCGCTTCAAAAAAAAAAAAAAAAAGATAGATTTTATATTTCTTAATCAAATGACACAGACTAAAACAAACGTTAACGGGCGAAGTTATCGATATTCCAAAGGCGTATGTGAAAACTTAAAAGCCACGGACAGAAACAATATGCCCGCAACAATATCAAAACTCGCACTCGTGCTTAGATAAGCAGTTTCGCTTGCGTACCTCTCTCGCTGCCGAAAAACGTCCACCTTCCGGGCTTCAGAGGGGCCTGAAGTTATCGCCCGCCACCCCTGGGCGGTTTCCCGGACACGGGAAAGGTTTATTATCCAAACAGAGCGGTATTTGTTGGGGGAAAATGTACAAAGTTGAGCAGCGCTGTGACTCAAGAGGACCTGTTGCTGACAGCTCAGTGTGTCACGCCAACAACATGGCTGCTGACGACGAGTGAGCGGTGGCCGCGTTGGCTGCGGGGCGCTGTTAAAGTCTGGCCGTCCGCGGAGTGGGAGGAGAGAGAGAGAGGGAGGGAGGGAGAGAGAGAGAGAGGGAGAGGGAGACACACACACAGAGGAATAAAAGTTGAACAGATGGAGAAGGAGAACAAATGATGGGAGAAGGAAACACAAGAACTACGTTCCGCCCTCACCTGTTCTACTAAGTGGGGATAATATTCAGGAAAAGTTAATAATGTATGGCTGTTGGCTGGGGAGATTGTCTGTGTTAAAATGTCAGCTAAAAAGAGTGAGTTGATGGATATCTGTGTTTTATATTCACATGGGTAAATAGTCCGGCCTACGTTGCAGTTTACTACCATTATGTGAAAATGGTTTAACTGGTAATGCCGTTTAAAAATCTGAGCAGCGTAAATTTTAATTTAAGTTGTCTAATTTTTCTTTGGTTAGCCACTACATGTTTACTACATAGCCCATGGTGCATTGCGTTTGCTTTACGTTACATTTTGCGACTTGGACGTGACGTGCTACGGTTTACTTCTCGTTTGCGACCCACTTACTGCGTCCATGCCTGTAGAGCAGAAATGTTCAATAAAAAGCCCCGGAGGAATTTTCGGCGGAGAAAAGAGAACTCCAGCGACGAGGAGGACGAGCAGCAGAACAGCGGAGATGGAGAGGAAAAGGAGAAAGCTCCAACTGTGGTAAACAAGCCGTCCAAGCTGGCCCAGGGCCGCGGCATCACTGGCAACTCCAAGCGGGAAGCGACGCGTCCCAAGCCGGACAGCAGTGACGGAGAGGACGGGGAGACGTTGGAAGTGACTGAAGAAATAGAAGAGAGGAAGAAAGATAAAGAGTGGACTAAGAATAACACAAACTCCATTCTC
The DNA here is from genome assembly GCA_036023855.1 of Gadopsis marmoratus. Taxonomy (NCBI): domain Eukaryota; kingdom Metazoa; phylum Chordata; class Actinopteri; order Centrarchiformes; family Percichthyidae; genus Gadopsis; species Gadopsis marmoratus. Next base: position 11,189 of record JAVQJF010059121.1, read on the forward strand.
AGTTTCTCTGACGACAAAGAAGGTACATAATTGTAAATATGGCATTTTGAAGTCAATATTTTCGAGGATGGACCTCAGCAAACGTTAAGGCAACGTAAGAGTGAAATTGCCAGCACAAATGAGGATTTGTAGTATATTAATAAGTGTCAACTCCCCAAAGGTCCACAGGACTCCCAGGGTCCTCAAAGTTTCTGGTTCACTGCATGTCAGTTGGTTATTAAGCTGTGATTAATGGCACAATTTCTAGGGAATATGCACCACTAAAATACACAATCAATTTAGATGGGTGCTACTAAGCTAAATTAGTGGCTCATAGGGTGGCAAAATACTTAACTTCATAGGAACTTGGAGGCAACAGGGTTAATAAACACCTCTGCCCAGACGGTGGGAGTTGTGGGTGGGTCTCAACAGCAAGTTTGTGCTCACGGATCTCTGATTTTCTTTTTACTGCCGTAGTTGGGGAACCAATATTTAAACTGAAGAAGTCCTCTGATAAAGCCGTGCTGTTCCAAGTTAGGAGGAAGGAGGCTTCACCTGCCAAGACCACCCACAGCACAGGTAGGTACCAGACTGGATGATAATTTAGAAACACTCATAACCCTTGCATACTAGCAGGTCACTATGATAGATGTTGCATTATGTACACAAATCTTATGTTTATATGTTCAATTAATACATTTCAGGTGTCAGCTTATTAAGTACACCTAGCTAACACTAATGCAGCCCTGCAATAACACCTACCTTCATGGAGGATATAGTGTTCAATTTTAGTTTGTTGAATTGTTATGTGTTGCAGTGAGAGAAATTTAGTCCAACCCATTTGTGTACATAAGGGGAGTCTAACTATTTCAACACCAATCAGTATAACTTATAAACTGGCAACTGATTGTATATCCTGATAAAATACAAGTGGTTGTGGTGTAATTTGACAAATAATTATTTATGTATTAATAGGATGGGTAAAGCATTGGCATGTCAGCAGAGACAGGTGCCTATACAAAACTCTGAAAATGTCACCTAACTTACACGTCTTAGTCATTTAAGAATTTTTTTATCTTTTTTAGTAAATATCTAAATAAATAACGTGATTTTGTCAACATCATCATACTTTTCATTATTTTTCGCATTGGCATGTCTCCCTCCTCTGTCGCAGCCCCAACTAGTGGAGGTGTCTCACCATCTGCTTCTCCCCGGCAAGATTATGACAGTCAGGCTTCACCGTGTGCTCTGCACCACGATGATGATATTGATGATGATGATATTGATGATGATGATGACAGTGACAGTGATGAAGGTGGAGCTAGGTCTCCCAAAGCTAGCTCATCCTCAGACTCCAGCTGCTCTGCTACCAAACCAGGTATGTGTTTTTATGGGTGTATGCTGTTATGTGTTTGTCAGAGAGCGAGTGAATGTGTGCTTTTAGGTGTTTTAAATTCACACATTAGGGCTGCATGATATGGAGAGACTACTGTATACAGTGTGTGTGATAACCATGTTGATAGTATAAGATGCAATAAGACTTAAGATACACACTCCACATAAATGCTGTTTGGACTTTCTCAAAGTGGTGATAAGCTCAACTCAGATGTTTGGACAGGGGAGATTTGCATTAGTAGTTTTTCTAAACACTTACCAAGAAATGTTGCTACCTGTAATTGCAATATTTTATTTTCTGATGTCTGTTTATTCCTGGTTATTGATCTCTTGTACCAGTTACTGCTGTACATCCATTTTACAATTCCTCCTCCACTGTGACACCTAGAGTCTCTCCACACTTTAAAGTATAGTGTTCAATTTGCTCCAGAAAACATATGTACAACCTGACTTTGTCATTGTGGTGAATGAAGCATTATCAGACCTTGTTGTGAGAGTATAACTGTGTCTGTAATTACACTGCCTTCAAGCACAGGCCCCTTAAAACATATTGTTTAGTAATTAAATGTAAGTCATTTCAAACTTTTTATTATTGAATACCAGATCAAAATAATAGCATTCTTCATATTTTCAATATGCATTTAAAACCCTGTCCTGTAGTGAGAAAAACATATAGTATAAATTTTTTATCACCATTTCCAGCAGTGATGTTGTTGCTACTGACTTGCTTCTGTGCTTATAATAAGTGGTGTGTGTGGTATGTATCCTGCTTGTGTGTATGTTGGATATGTGTTTGTTTGCCACACATGTTCCTTGTGTAAACCTGTGTCTATTTATTTGTCTTTACAGTAGTTATCCCTAATGCTGAGCAGATCAAGGCAGCCAGGAGGCAGCGTCGTGCCACTCGAGCCCAGAAAGAGTTCATTTCCCTGGGTAGAGATGGCCAGAGCTCTGCTGGTAGCACCCCGGATCACTACAGCAGGGACGACGAAGATGACAGAGTTGATGATGATGATGATGAGCCAGATGATCATGAGAGAAGAATTGAGTTTGCCCCACGGTTGAAGAGCATCAGGGAGAGGATTGCAGAGAAACTTGGTATGAGCAGGAGGGAGGGAGAAAGGGGAGATGGGGTGAAGTGGTTTTGCACCAAATTTATGTTTATGTGAAGTGTACTATATATATATTGTGTGTGTGTGATCTAGGAGAAAGTGATTGCAGTCTCTCAGGGCCCGATGGAGAGGAGCAGGAACTTTGGGAGGAGACGCAAATTGGGAAGGGAGTCAAGAGACGGCCAGGAGAACAGGTAGGAAGAGATTGAGGCAGCCTTCTTACTCTTTTTCACATAGTTTCTTAAATAATTTTTTTCAATAACATTTCCTTTTTCTTTCTAGTGTGATTTTTGTGTGTCGCTCTTTCTGTATAGATCTCTTGTCCCATTTAGTGCAAAATTGGCCACTCTCGATTGGCAGAATAGCTTCCTTTTTCTGAAGACTCGAGCTCCCCTCCTGTACTACAGCTTTGACATGCTTTATCCTCCTATTTTCTTCTCCTCAGAGCCCATCTGGCAGTGAATCCAGCAGCTACAGCGGCAGCAGTAGTAGCAGGCGAGCCAGACGAAGACAAAAGAAGAAGTCAACTTGGGTCAGAACCCCAAAGACTCTTCCTCCCATCAGTGTCTCAATGGTCAAGAAGAGAATCACTGGAACGTAAGTTTCTTCTACCTTTGTTTTATTTTAATACATTTTTTAAATGTTTATATTTAATTAAACAAGATGAATCAAACATTGGTCTGCTGTGCCTTAATATTGTAATAACAATATTTCCTAATAAATGTTTCTGGTATCCTTTTTTAAATTTTTTTTATTCCACGTTGCCAAGGAGTACATGTCATAATCAAACATACACAACACCTGTGTATTCCTCACTTTACACCTCGTTCTGATTGTTTTTCTGTCTAGACTAGACTCCCTGAAGGAGGTGCACAGAGCACGGCAGGCGGAGCTGAGGAGGATGGAGGGTGATGTTGAGAGTGCTAAAACCTCTGTGGAGTCTCTTGAGGAAAGTTCCTCAGAGAGCCAACTGAGGTTTTACAGGGCCATGGGCCTCTATGTCCACAACCTGGTGGAGTGTCTACAGGAGAAGGTTAGAAATGAGAAACTCTGTTTAGTTCATCTTCACTGTTCACTATAATATAAATGCAAATATGTCAAATAATTAATAAAGTAAATATATCATAGAACCTTAAATTGTACCTTTTAGCACAGTGTCTGAGAGAAGGTGCCAAGGACCAACACTAAGTTTTAGGCATCAAGTAGTCACATTTGATAAAATGGTTCTCTAATAATTTGAACTGGTCTAATCATAGGATGTGTTTATACCACATGTAATGACAAAGTGATGGTAAGAATAGTTAAACACATTTTACATGATGTCTTTTTGTTTGATCTCTAAGCTCTCTGGCATAATCAGACCATTTTTATGGAACAGTTTTGGCTCTACATCTGGGCAAAAATATAAAAACACCTGGAAGCTGCACAAATACTGAAGATAAATGATGATGATAATTTGATGACTGATGCAGGTTGTTGAGATCAACTCACTGGAACTGGAGTTGCACTCTCTGCTGTCTGACCACATGGAGGTGCTGTTTGCACAGAGACGACAGAGGACCAAGGAGCAGGCTGACAGCCTGCAGCAGCTCAGCTGTGAGTTTGTCCATGTGTCTCTGTGCTTTAGTTACAAAACTGTATCTGTACAATATATCTCAAAATAATTTCCAGAGGGACTGTTTATATTAACTGTGTTGTTTTTTTTTTTTTTCTTTTGTTTTTTTTTCAACCCACCTTTTTAGATGAGCAGAGTGGAAGCTCAGCCAATGGAACAGAAACTCAATGGTGAGTATTATTATTGCTGTAATAGTAAATTAGAAATGCTTACAAACTAATAAAATCCAGTACAAATATATTACAAAGAGGTATGAGCAAGGTTTGGGAAATAAGTACCCCACTCTACTCTTACACAGATGTTATATTTGTCTTGACATGTTGCAGTGAGAGAGACGCTGCTAAGGCTGATGAACATTTTGATATACCTGAAGACACACAGCTTTCAGCAGAAGAAGAGGAGCAGCTGCAGAAGAATACAGGTGAGGTAGAAATTAAGCTGTTCAACTCAAAGCTTCAGCTATGAAGTGTGATAAGTAAAATTCTGCCAGTCTGCAGTTGTCTGTACTGCATCTTTCTCTTTCCTCCTTTTGTTTTCTTCTTTCGCTTGCTCATTCACTTTATGTTAAAAGTCGCAGAAAATCCAGAAAACAGAAACTAAATCTCACCTTATTGTGTCCAGGCTGAATGAAATGATCCCTTTGTTTTTGTCTGACCCTTTTTCCCTCTCTACTGCCTCTCCAGCTGATATCCTGTTGAGGTCCCAGGCCGTGTTTTCTGATGTCCAGGATGAGTTCTGTGATGTTAAGAAGATTCTGTCCCACTTTGAGGAGTGGAGAGGATCATACTCTGACTCTTACCACAGTGCCTACATCTCTCTATGTCTGCCCAAGTTGTTGAGCCCCATCATAAGACTTCAGCTACTGGCGTGGAACCCACTGAAGGTACATAAACGGAGACGAGCTCATACATGCAGTACATGCTATCGCACAACATGTAACATTGTTTCCAATGTAATTTGTGTTTCAGGATGATAGCGCAGACTTTGAAAACCTCCCATGGTTCACAGCAGTGGAGACCTTTTGTCATGGTCATGGCCATGAGGAGCTGGAGCACACAGACAGACAGACGCTGTCTAATGTCATAGAAAAGACTGTCCTACCCAAAATAACAGGTAATACAAACACACTTACACGTTATCTGACTGTTCCTACTTTCATTCACACACTTGTGCCCGTACGCCAACTGAAAACTTACTTTTCTACAGGAAAAACTATTTAATCCAGGTCAGAAATGTCACTTTATTCATTGTATTCTGGCCAGGCTTAACAAGTCTGTACATGAGTTCCTGGAGAATACCAGATATTTTTATGACTTGCTGTTCAATCTTCTCTCTCTAATGACAAAATGTTCCTTGTCTCCCTCATCCACTCTGCTTGCATTGCCTGCTCCAGTAACGGGTTATTATTCACAATGCTTATTCACAATGGCAAGCAGGCTAGCACCCAGTTCTTCTGAGTGATTTACCAAGTTTGATATCCACCCACGTTTGAACAGTCCGTCAACACACTGTCCTTCACCTCATCAGCCCGGTTTAGACCACAGATGTGTCAAAACTAAATCACATTCTCCCTGTCGTCTTTGGTCTGTCTTATCTTAGCCTATGTGGAGCTGGTGTGGGATCCCATGTCCTGCCATCAGTCCGTTTGTCTGTCTGACGTTTGTCACAGACTGAAGGAGGACTACTCCATCTTTGAAGGAGAGCAGACTAAACCGGTCAAGGTAAAAACGACTCTTAGAGTTCGAACTTATATATACTGCCCTGCTTTGCTATTTTAACCAAGTTTTAATATTTAAAAGTTCCACTTAATCCCCAAGCGCTACAGTGATTTTAGAATGCTTAATATCTAACAATTACTACATATGAAAAATGGTAACAATATCCAGTACTGTGCAAAGGTTTTAGGCAATGCTGAAAAAACAATGCTGTAAACTAATGCTTTCAAAAATGGAAGTGTTAATAGTTTAGTTTCATCAATTAACAAAATGATAAGTGAGCGAACAAAAGAAAAATCTAAATTAAATCAATATTTGGTGT
>JAVQJF010059122.1:0-15228 GCA_036023855.1 Gadopsis marmoratus
TTTTTTTTTTTTTTTTTTGTATGTCGATAAATCCACCGGTTTTGAATGCGGGACCTTGAAAAGAAAAAAAGAAAAAAAAAACGAAGAAAGGTCTTGAAAGGCCTTTTTCAGAGGCACAAGGTCTCTCTGCTGTGGTTTTGTGTTGCGGAGAAAAGCAGCGCCGGGCGAGGGAATGCTTCGGCTTTTTCCTCTAACAGAAAGTCACGTATTTCTAAATGAAAGGCCTTTCGCAACAAGGCTGCAATCATGTTTCTCTGAAAAGGCTATGTGCCCTTTGGCCTCAGATATCTCTTATAGGCGAGCGAGGGGAGGCAAGGAGAGGGGACAAATGAGAAAAGCCACATTGACAACCTTCTCCTCACTCCTGTTTCCACCTCACCTTTTCTTCCTAGCGTGGAACCTCTGCACGCGCCTTTTCCCTCCGATGCCGTGTCAACGTTTATCAGTGCATCTATCCATTATCCATCCAGCCATCCATCCACCTGAGCTATTTGAGCAGGAATTAGCTGGTGATGCCAAAGCATTGTTTCCCACGCCGAACAATTAGGGGTTAACAGAGCAGCGTAGGAGTAGTTTCGATCCATCAGGTAGGTCAGGTTTCTCTTAACATGACTGCATACCTGTGTGAAACTGAGTGTATGTGTTTGTGTGTGTGTGCGCATGTGTGTACATGCATTTGCATGCTTGTATTGAGACGCGTAAAAAAGAAAAGGTGAGGAATCCAATCACTCTTGATACAGCCGGCGCAGACAGCGAACAGAACTAGGCAGCCAATCAGCATTATGTTCACAGGTTCACCTCCTATAGGAGGCTGCGAGTCCTCAGGGACTCTCATAGAAACAAACACACGGCTAAATGGTGAACTGTAAAATGTCAGCAGAATCATCACTGTCCTTCTGTAGAGGCCGGACAGGAGAAGCTTTTGATGCAGGAAGCTGTTAAAAAAATAAAAATCTTAACTCAAGATCCAGGTATATTAGCTTTTTCTTTTTTCCGTCTGCATTAGCGCATGATCTGGAAAAAGCAGGTAAATGCATGTATTTACTTATTTGTCAAACTGGAAAGTTGTTTTCTTTATCATCAAATGAAACACGGCACCGTATCTAGATAGCGGACCTCATGGTATATTATGATGTACACTATAAGCCAAACCAGAAGTATGTGGACACACATGACCACGTACGTTTGTGTTCTTTTGGGGCTTTGGGGCTGTTTCTTATATTTAATTTGTTCCAATTAAGTGAAATCTTAATGTGACAGCATGCACCCCCCATCCGACCCTGGCCCTGACCTCACCGCCATCCAACGCCTCTGGAATAAACTGCGAGTCAGACCTGATCCCAACATCACCGTTGAGGAGCTGATTGGGAGCAAATCCCTGCAGCCAGGTGGCAAAGTACTGTGAAAAGTCTTCTCAGCAGAGTGGAGGCTGTTCTGGCAGAATATTAATGCCCATGTGGGTGTGTTGTGTCCGTGTCCACATACGTTTGGCCGTGTAGGTAGGTACATTAACTGCAGCCACTTGTACTTAAATTCATCCCATTTAGGTCAGATTTAGTGGCACGGCAACAGAGGCCCGGCTCATATAACAGTATATACAGCTCTGGAAAAAATTAAGAGACCACTCCAAATTTTCCAAAGTTCATTTTGCTCAAACACATACCTATAAATAGCAAAACCAGAGAACTGATAATTTTGCAGTGGTCTCTTAATGTTTTCCAGAGCTGCATATATATGTGCGGTGTAGGCAAGAGTAAGAGAAAGAGAGACACTTTGAGTGCTGTGTTTCTGTTTTACATTTTAACACACTGCAGCGACAAGCGCTCATTCACACTGAGTCATCTTTTGTTTATGTTTTCAGCCCTTGCGAGGAAATGTAACAGACAGAATGCTGAAGCTCCGAAAGGCACCATGCATGATCAGGCATCCTTGTGCTGTCGCCATGCTTTGTGCAGGGACAGTTTCAGTACCTGCAATCAGCAAGACACGCTCTCTGTTGCGATCTCTGTCTCACACAGCCCCGTGCACACACACACACACACACACACACACACACACACACACACACACACTGATGGAACATGCGGTAATCGGCATCTTGTGCTTTATCTTCAAATCTGTGGTTTCTTTACGGTAAAATAAAATTACATTTCTTCAGATTGTGTCACTTCTTGCTTAAAGCGAATTTCATTTGTCGCAGAATTTTATTTATTTTTATTAAAACACAAATGTGCCATTATATTGTATAAAATGGTGAATAATGCTCCATGCAAATCATAATACCCATAAAAAACAGAGAAACCATCACTCCCTTGCACAAATTCTTGAAACGTTGATTTGGTTTGGAGGCGATTTAAATTAAAATTTTTGCAACCAAATGCTGGATTACCTGAGTTACCAACATGGACATTTTTTGCAGCGTACATACACACCTTGTTTAATCCCTTTCATGGCGGGTGTCTGTGCAGGCGGATGCTATTTAAACAGAGCGGGCCCTTGATGTGGGGCCTCCAGGGGCCAGGGTTTGTGTGTGTGTGTCTTTCACCCTGGATGTGTGTGTGTGTGCCGCTCTGGGTTTTCTGGCCATGGGAACAATGGTCCTTTAGAATGCGAGGTTACTGGTGCACTGACCCCTGGCAAATAAGAGCCATGTTCTGGCATTCCAGGCCTGATTGGCACTTTGAGCCTGCGGAGAGCTCAAAGGAGACACAGGAAATGTGACCAGTGTAATTGGTTATATATTAGCGGAGCATTCTCCCCCGTTTAAATGATGGAACATTCTTCAGTGACACTTGGGTGGATGGGGCTGGGATTCCACCAGCTACAGGGAGCGAGGGGAGAGAGGACAAGCAAGGGGGTAAAGTGGGGGGAGAAGATGGAAGGAAAGGGAAGGAAGGCAAGATGAGGGGAAAAGAAGATTAAAAATGGGTAAGGACGATGGAAAGACTTAACGATGTGGAGTGATGGAGAAATATCGGGGTGGGGTCACTTCTTGTGCACCTTGTGTATTTATTTACCCCAGTGGCGGTGAATGGGGCTGCCAGGTCATGCTCTGTGTGTGAATGGGGGGGGGGGAGTAGGCCAAATCAGTAGCTTGACCTTTGACCCGGGGTGCTTGGTCGCAGTTCATAAAGGCTTCACCCCGCACTCCCATGCGTGTGATGTATTTAAGCAAACATTTGCCCTGAGTGCCATTGTGTTTTGAATCCCATCCCATTCTGCAGGAAACACATTTGTGCGTAACAGGTATCTGTCAAAATAAGCTTGAAAGCTGGTGTGTAGATCCGTAGCCCAGCGTCTGAGGAATGAGTTAACCCCCCCCCCCCCAGAGGCTCAGCCAGGGGACGCTTCAGAGGCAGCAGGCCCACAGCACCACCCTGCATTCCTTCCTTGTACAAAGACTATACGGATGGAGCGGGTACAGATGGGTGCTAATGTATTCACTAAGGCGATCTTATCTGGGCCCTGTCCATTCAAAACAAGATGCTTGTTGGGATAGTTTAGATAACCTTAGTCTGGCAGAAACCCCCCACAGCTGACAGCCACACTGGATGAATGTGCACACACACCTTGGTATGTGGCCTTAGGACAACTGCAAAACACACAGCTCTTGTAGTAAACTAGAGCTTGTCAGTTTCCGTCTGTCGGGCCATTACATCCCATGGGAACCATGAGAATTCTGTCAAAATGTACCACCCACTCGCATCAACGCAGATACGATTTTTGGCTTTTGCTGTAGTTTTGCCGACGAAAAGCCACAAAGCAGTTAGTGAAAGCTGAGACCGCCTCGGCGATTTAAATTCGCTTTTTACACCTTTGAAATATGGTTCAAGTAGGAATCGCTACATCTACAAGAAAGCAATGAACTGTTTTCTGCTGCAGAATCGTAAGTAACCTAATTAGTGAATTGCTCATTAGAAATGAGCTTGGAATCATTAATTGGGACGACAGAATTCTGTAGGTATGATTCTGCTGAAAGTCTTGACACACAGCGCTTCTGTCAGATTTGATCGCTAGCATTGATCAGTCATCAGTCATGACTTTGTGTTTCGTACCGTCTCTTGTGTTTTACATACTTTAAAGGCCCATCTAGAGACGTGCATTGTAAGTTAGATGAGGCTATAAATGCTGTGGTTTTATGCTACATACTTGTCTCTATACAAATATCCATTAAGAAAAATTGCTGTTTTAAACTTTAAACCACCACCAGCCTCCACTATCAGCATCTCCACTATCAAGATCTGCAACAGCATCTTGAATTCAAACCCTCGTCCCGATGTACTTGCCTAATGTGCACAGCATGCATGCACTGCCGGCACACACAGGCTCATTTTAACTGCTCCACCACATATTTCTGCTACACAACAAACACTGTCATCATTCAAACCATGACTCTCACCCCAACCATTTTCAGTATCTGCAGCGCACAGGCACACACTTTCCCCATGCTCTTATGTGTAAACGTGGGGAGGGCGAGTTGACTCATATCCTGCGCTGTTAACCATGAGTGCCGAAGAACATTCCTTTGCATTCCACGCTGTGGTGAACGCCAGGGTTGAGAGGAAGAGACAGGCATGTCTGTGGACGTCGGTGACTCACTGTCAGACCACTCTGGATCATCTGTCTTTGTTCAAAGCGGCCGCCACGGACGGCACCGCTAGAAACCTGGACCGGTTAGGGAATTTTCATAATTTTTGGTCATGGTGTAAACCGCCCCCGCCAGGGGGCCCGCATTTAAATTCTGAAAATAATGTCAGATGGTGAGATTTGCTCAGAGTGCTGATCTGGCTGAAGGCTGTGAGTTAAAGCTTCAGGCCTGTGTGATCAATCAGGTTGATCTGATCGGCCAAGACAAGATGTCTCCTGCGTGACCGACCGGTGGGTCACACTCTCTCGCTCACACACACACACGCAAAAAAGGGCGAATAAAAACACATTCGCACACAGACGCAGGGATTACACAGGCATTTAACAAGCTCTTTGTGCAGGTCAAAGTTGACTGCAGGCCCCTCAGGACAGAGGAGGGGAGGGGGGCTCAGAGCTGGGGAATGCAGGGGTACAGGGGGAACCGAACTCGTCCTTCTCTGGTTACTTTATTTCCTTTACCTAACCCTATTCTTAAAACACCCAGCTGAGTAAAGGACTGGTGTGTGTCTATATAATTTTATTTTCAAAGATGAAGCAGATTGCCACCGGCCTGCAGAAGCCAAAATTCTGTTATCCAAAACACATCCGAGAGGGATCAGGTAAGAGTGCAGCAGTGCAATCTATCATGTTTCGTCCTGTCAAAGCAGCTTTAAAAGAGGTACAGATAAGACAAAGGCGAGATCCGTTTAATGCTCCTGAAATGTGGAATAGGCTGAAAGAGCAGCAGTTCCCAGTCCAGGGGTTGGGACCACCCAGGAACCCTAACCCTAACCCTAACCCCACATGGGTCTACGGATTATTTTAGGATGTTGCCAGACAGATGTATCTTATAGAGAAAAATGCAAATCTGCTTGAGAAACTGATTATCGCATGTTTTGCTTCAATTCACCCCTGTAAAATATTGAAATGATTATAGCTTTCAGGCTTCCTCTCATCAAGTGAAATAATTCTGAGCTACTGCCACAGAACCTCTTTGTGGCATTTATCGGGTCTCAATGCATTTTCCTCCTGCTGGTTTATTAGAGCCTGACAAAGGCTTTCCACGTTTAGAAGACTGAAGTGCTACCTCAAGGACAAATCATGAACCATATTCCACTGAAATCCAGCTGAATGGCAGGGCTGATTGATCCCTTCCACTGTACAAACTCTCATGGACGTGCAGCTTCTGGAGCAGCGGCGTCTTATGCACCAAAAACCCTGCCTGCCCCTGAAAAAGCAGACATGCACCAACAAGGAACAGGCAGTTAGTGGAGAATGATGTGCTGTGTTAAAATGTTTTGCTGAGCTCGAAGCAAACTCAACTGCGGAGCCCCGTCAATTAAAGAAAATGGAATTGCAGTAAAATGAAAGTATCTAACAATTATCTTGAAAAGACACAATGTGTAGGATAACGAGGGACATTGCAGGATTTAGGGAGGTCTTCCTGCCTTGCAGCTACTTAATGGGTCACTCCAGGTCAAGGAGAGATTACTGGACTAACAGCTCCCTCTTGTGTCTGCATGCTATTAGAGTCTCATTCTCAGCATCACCAAGAGGCGGCAGGCTACTCACGGGACACGGGGAGTTTGTCTGGCCAGGGACAAACTGGAATTTTAAGCAGTATGACCGAGTCCAGTGTGTTAGCTAATCGTGGCCCGTAGGTGGTGGTGTTGCACACTTTACTTACAGTAAAACACATCTCTGCACGGAAACAGAAACTGTTGAATTCACACACTTCAGTAGCATTTGCACTGCAATGATCAGACCACAGTCAGTGGATAAACACCTTATGGGATGGACAGTGCAAACGGGTTATATGTGTGTGTTTTCGAGCATCTACACTACAGGAGCGGTCTGTTAGTTCTCTTTCCTTTCTCTGTGGTCCTCACAGCTTTGCTCTGAACACATTCTGACCTCTGCGTCTCGGCGGTGCATTCCTGCGGTGATTGTGTCTGTCAGGAGAAAACAAGCTTACAAAAACCTTACGCTCTCCGTCTTTGTCGGCGTCGAAACGCTGACATTTCGGCAGAAGTTCAGGTGTGTGGGTGTTGTTGCTTGCTCTGCTATTTCAGGAAAACGAACAGCTGGAAGGCAAACGTGAAAGGCTGTGTCACTGTGCAATATTAAAATGGTTAAAAGGAGTTCTTCGCCCGTTTCTGTTTGATTATTTGCTTTATTACCAAGAGATTAGTGAGAAGAACAATTTATACTTCTGCCTTCGCTCATGACAGACTAAAAATATGATTCATACGGCACCAAGAGGATAGGAAAACATAAACACAGATATTTGTTTTTAGGTGTTTGAACAAGCGACACATTCTGACATTTTTCAGGTGAGGACAGTGTCGGGTTGAACTCTGAGCTAGACTGAAATATACGGTCCTCAGGCTGAACACAGAGAAATTAAAATAATTAAAAGACGTGTCTTCGTACGATTTCCACAACAGTGAAGGAAATATCATAAGCTTAACTTTAAAATAGTGCCGGCCGTGCCGATCTGTAGCGCAGCCAACATCACCGACAAATTCCCAGAAAACAGAAACATTTTCTCAATACAGTTAAGCCTTTAAGGCAAAAGCAAACACAGACCTTCGTCTGTTTATGCTTTTGGAGGAACGTAAGAGTTTATAGAATGCCCAGTGGGAGAAACCATATTTGCTCTTTAGATCTGGAGCCTGCTGGAAAGAGAAATCAGGGTTTGCCCTCAGGACGGCTGAATGAACAGTCAGTTTTCAATGTGCACGATGGTCCAAGCTGACTGCATGCACATCCCAAATGCAAGACCTCATGCGATGGCCCGTATGTGAAACACGTTGACCGAGACCGGACCATGGAAGTGTTAGTGGGGATTATGGCTTTATGATTAAAATATATAATAATCTATGTATATATCGGGTAAAATACACACACAATTTATGCAGTGTTAATTTTCGGAGTGGACTGGTATTAAGAATTACGCTTCGTCTCCCAGGTCAGTAGAAAGGAAATGACCTGTGCAGTCGCAGTCAGGTCTGTGACTCCTGGAGCATGACGCGCTGCAGGTTTCCATGACAACAAATGGTAGCTGTCCTGAGGCACAGTAGCACTTCATAGCTCTGGGATGCTGTAATAGTTAACTTCACCCCCACATCTGTCTGTCTGTCTGAGTCCTGGATGCAAGGTGACGTCAGTGGAAACCCTGGGAGGGAAGTGCCTGTCGACTGATTCCTCCTCAGCTGGGGGTCAACTGGAACCTGAGGAATCCCAGCCTCATGGGACTGGGATTCCTCAGGTTCCAGGAAGTCTGCTCTAACACAGGAAGCAGGAAACCTGTTTCTCACATTAGCCCTACTAGACAGCCACGATGGCATCACCGGGGCAGGAAAAGGTCCACAGAAAAAGTGTGGAAAGTCTGTTAATGTTTGGTTTAGTGAAATGCGCCATGAGAATGGCTACTTTGATACGTTCTTTTGTCAAATTTAAAGGAAACACAAAAACCTCTTAATTGGAAATATAAATTTTCCATTAGAATAGACTGGAGTCGAGAGAAGACATGTCTCTCTAGGTTAAAGGGTACTTTTCTACTTCCCTAACATTGTCGTGATTGCACAGGGTTTTCGGGTCAGAGCGGGTTCTACTTATGACACAAACAGAACACCCAGATTCCTCAGCCTCTTCCAAACAGGCAGGGCTTTCTGGAAAAGTACCGCGAGCTTTTTGGACACGGGCCTATTTCAACTCACAATAGGGAGAAACAGCCTTGTACTATGTTTAGCTGCGAGCCTGTTTTCAACACACACAGTCCATGTGTGTCTATGGCGTGTACCTTGTCCAGGTTTGTTTTTTCAGGTTTTGCACATATAGTCCAGGCTCTGTTGATTCTGGACAGATATGCCATATTTAGCTCATGGTCTCTTAAGACCTTGGTGTTTCAAAACCTGGGCCCAAATAGAAAAAGCAAACGCTACGAGCTGCTGCTTACTTCAGGGTGTAAAGAGGATATTGGCTTCAATGTCCAGAGCGCATCTGGAGTCTGCAGCCATGCGGCTCTGTGAGGTAGGAGCAGTGCTGCTTTGAGCTAAATGCTAACACCATGCATGCTAACACGCTCATGGTAACAATGCGAACATGCTGACGTTTAGCAGGGATAATGTTAAACATGTACGTCCCCTTATAGTTTAGCCGGTTAGCATGTTAAAATTGGCCAATTAGCGCTAAACACAAAGTACAACTTGAGTCCGATGGGAGCGTCCGGATTCTTGCAGATATTTGGTCATAAACTAAAGTCTTGAATACAATAAAAGTGATCGCCTGATGACAGCAGTAGAGGAAAGGTTAAGTCTGACTTACAGGAAGTAGGAATTCCCCTCCCCTTCCGCTATCTGCGTGTTAGCCTTCACACTATTTTGCAAGGGCACCATCTCTGCATCCTGGGCATGGTGCCGCCAAAGACGATATTCATTTGTTTAAATAAATGCAAACAGCCCAGAGCGACTGAGACTAAGGGATCACAGAAGTGATTCATCCTGATGGGGCCGTGAATGTCTAAATCAAACTTCGACATTTCACTCAAAACCCCAAGTGTGAGACCTCATGGAGGCATGAGACGAAAAGTCATTAGGATACAGCCTTCTGGAAACATCCAATATTTCAGTCTGGGCCAAGGTGGCAGACCGACAGGCCGTCATTGTCGTCCCCAGAGCCACATTGCTGGCGTAGGTAAGTCGTTCCTCTACTCACACGGTCCAAATGTCAGCAATTGCTGTCGTTTTTCTAAAACTTGATCAAAAGAATGTACACCAGGCAAAACATGATCAGCTATTAAATGCCTTCAGACCTATTTTGAGAGCCGTCTTGGTTTCAGCAAGCGACCGGGGCCACCTGTGCCATTCGCGGAGCAGAAGGCGGCAGACTCAGCCAGAGACGTACTCCAGCCTCGCCTCAGTCTGCCGGGCCACGACGCGCAGCCCCGTTGTTGAACAGAACTCGCGGCTCTCACTTTGCCAAACCAGCTGTGGGGCTGGCGCGCTGCTTCGACCAGGATCTGAGTCAGACACAGATGTTCCTGGACGGAGACCCAGAGCTGAGTGGAAAACTGCACTTTTCAACACGCTACAGTTGGACCTGATCTAAACGCCGTGACTTTTGACCCCTAACTGATTTGATTGTGGCCAGCGGATTTTCTAAATATTTCCTCCCATGATCAAAGCCGATTTTAGGTCCATCTCTGTGAATGTGCCCTCACTCTTATGTTTCCAGTCCACTCCCACATCCTCCCTAAAACTGGTCATTTCATCAAGACTTTACAGACCATTTGGATGTTTTTTTTGGTTCTGCTGTAATTCACTTTATCTTCTTGTAGTCCACCACTGGAATCCATCCCCATGATGGATCCCAGCTCTCTCACAAACTCTCAAAGTCTGACCTGTTAAAGCTCTTGATTGCGCCTCATCCCCGATATTAAACTGTATGAAACAAGTGTTTTCTTCCACCGTCTGCGAGCTCCAGTGCAGAGCTCTCTCTCTCCCTCTCGCTCATCTCAGCAGACCATCAGCTCCTGTCTGCATCCCTCCAGAGAAGGATGCCTGGGAGAGAGTGACGAAGAGCCAGGAAACGACTGTGAATGGGAATAGCTGCTATAGTGTGCGAGAACGAGGGCCGGACCCACTGCAGATCACCCAGGCTGCGTCCACACTAACACGTTTCTGTTTTAAGACGTTTGCACCGAGCGTCCACACACTGTCCTATGACCCCTAAAACAGATGCCTTCAAATAGTTTGAGAACTCCAGATTGTGTTTTAGTGAGGACGGGAGGAAACGGAGATGATTTTAAAATGATGACGCAGACGCCCGCGTTGACTTCCTGACTGGGTCTTATCAGTCCACCACGTGTCCTTCCCTGATTCGTCACGCGCCCTATAAGGTCTCCCTTTATCCAGAAGACAACAAGCATCAGTCTTGACTCTCAGTAATGACCTGTGATCGGCTGTGAGGGCTCATCCCGGCTCCTTTTAGTATTTTAAAAGATCTAACATCAATCTAATATACTGCTTAACAGGTTTAATGCAAAGTTGGGCATACTCTTTGCATTTTCATGAATTCAAAGTTTACATTAAAAAGGTCTGAAGGGACGTCAAAGTGACATTTTTACACAGTGGTTTGAAATGGGAATGTGTTTATGTTGAAATGAGACTTCAGACCGACGTGAAAGATCATTTTCAGCCTGGAACTGTGCAACAACCGATAAGGATTATTCAGTTAAACCCTTCTCTTCGTCTGTCCCTTCGCTTCTTATTCTCTCTCACACACAAAAGCGTGTGTATGAATCCACGCAGCAGCTCTAAGACGTGACAGATCAATGACCAGCCTACAAATGCAAGACCACATGTTTCAGATTAGGATCATGTTTTCCATATGCCCACTTACATCCCAAAAGGGAAGTGGAGTTCTTCCCATCCCTGCGTTACTGCTGTGGATGTAAACATTCCTTTACACTGAGCAAGTGGGCATCTTCCAAAGTTTCAGTCTTTTTAGACTCAGCTCAGCACAGAGGCGCTGTTCAGGGGGGAAACGAAGGGAGGGATTTTTGTAACTTTGTAACTTGTAACTTTGGAAGAACCCATTTGATTTGTCTAACTCCGGCTGCTGAAGCTCACTGAGCAAGTTCTGTCTAACTGTTTGTGCCCTGGGTTTCACCTCACAGGCTACATACAGGCCGTCCTAGCATATTGCTGGAGGTTGTTAAGGCCTTAAGGAGACTGAAGGGAAGCCCTGCAGACATTACTCAGGGCCAGATGAAGCGACCACCACCTCTGCATGTTTTTCGTCAAAAAAACACATCATTTAATCTTTATTTTTTACGCAAATCTTAGTCTCTATCAAGGAAACTGAACATGATTTTAATTTTTTAAGATTAAGATTTTAAGGAAGGTCGACAGTGTTCCCGTCTGTGACATCACAGCAAGATATTGTGAAGGGTGGAACAGTTTCCCAAAAACATTTACTCTGGGCACACTGCTGCCAGTGTCGTAGGTAATAAAACCCTTTTTAACAGGATCCATGGTACAATTGCTCTGTGGTCCTTGGCTGAACATCTAGTTTTATTTTAATCTATATCACTCAAAAGTGTGTGTGTGTGTGGGTGGTGTTTCAGTCTCAGTGAAGTCTGATGCTTTATAAAATCGTGCCCCTGGTATTACGGTTCTAGTCAGTCTACTCCAGGCACCAGGGATGTTTTGGTGCCCAGGGTTGGAGCTTTCAGCTGCAGGGGGGGGCTTAGTGATGCTTAGTGAGAGAGCAAACATTCTCAGCCTTAACCCTCCCCCCAAAGCAAACTTGACTGCCAGGATTTGCACTATGCACCAGACAGGATGTTAATTCTCCCTCTTCCTCAGATACTTCATCTCTAACTGGAGACGGTGTGTTTTTTTTCAGCTCTAAACAAACGTGGAATAGATTGAGACTGTTTGTTCATTGTTTATTTCTTGCGTGAAGACGTTGCTGAGAGAAATCTCTATTTCTACCCTCTGTGGGTTCATGCAAATGGGAAAACTGACACAGCTAAGATAACCAGAGCTGTGTGCCGTTTCATCCCATATTCCAGCTATCAAAGACCTGAGCGCTGACCTGGGTGGAGCGTGCTGCAAGTGGGAGCTGCACTGCAGAGAGTCATGAAGGAGCCACAAACGCTGGTGACGGACATACAAAGGAGAGCCTTGAGTTTCCATCTCTGTCCCAGCCGCTGGTCATTTATATATCAGCCTTTCATCAAGCTGTCCGACTCTGTAAAACGGGGAGGTAACAACAAATCAGGGCACAAAGTTTCATTACACAGAAACGCAACAAATTGTTTGTATACAGCGATCAGCCGTAACATCCAGACAGCACGGCACCCTGAGCGTCCCCATAGCAACAAGCTGCGATGGTCTGTGTGTTCTGACTCCTTTCTATCAGAACCAGCATCACTGTTTCAGCAGTTTGAGCTACAGAAGCTCTTCTGTTGGATCGGACCACACGGTCCAGCCTTCAGTGAGCCTTAGCCGCCCATGACCCTGTCTCCGGTTCAGCTGGTTCTCCTTCCTTGGACCACTTCTGGTAGGTCGTGACAGCTGCAGACTGGGAACAGCCCACAAGAGCTGCAGTGTTGGAGATGCTCTGACCCAGTCGTCCAGCCGTCACAGTTTGGTTCCTTGTCAAAGTTGCTCACATCCTTCAGCTGCACATTTTTCCTGCTTCAACACATCAACTTGGAGACAGAATGTCCACTTGCTGCCTCATATATCCCCCCACTGACAGCTGCCATGGTAACCAGATAATCAGTGTTCTTCACTTCACCTGTCAGTGCTCACAGAGTGACGGCTGATTGGTTTATAAGTGAAGTCCATTTAAAGATATATTAAAGAAA
The DNA here is from genome assembly GCA_036023855.1 of Gadopsis marmoratus. Taxonomy (NCBI): domain Eukaryota; kingdom Metazoa; phylum Chordata; class Actinopteri; order Centrarchiformes; family Percichthyidae; genus Gadopsis; species Gadopsis marmoratus. The sequence goes on from JAVQJF010059122.1 coordinate 13,010, forward strand.
TGTTCTTCGTAGAACATATAGATTCATATAGATCAGGTTTGTGATCGTTCTCTGTTGGGAAAGAAGACTGTGGCTGAGACGGTGAATAATCAAGACTCACCTGCACACAGGTGATCAGATACCTGCTGTTATAGTCAAGTATACAGATAGATGAAGAACCACGTTTCTCATGTTCTATATAGACATCAGATCACAAATATGATCAAAATCAGAAAAATAGTGCACATGTAAACACACTCATTGTGTCAGAACCAGACTGGTGTGTCCTCTGTCTCCACTCAGACCAGTATAAACCAGCGGTGGCCCACAGAGATGTGACCAGCAGGAATGTTTTGGTCCGAGCAGATCTGTCCTGCGTCATCGCCGACTTTGGTCTGTCCATGATACTGACAGGAAGCCGGCCCTGTCGCCCCGGAGACGAAGACACCATGGCCATATCTGAGGTGAGGTCATGTGACTACGACAGGTGAAGCGATGATGATGCGACAGGTGTAAAATAAGACACAAGTGTTTATATGTGTGTGTTTGTAGGTGGGGACGGTGCGGTACATGGCTCCGGAGGTTCTGGGTGGAGCTCTGAACCTCCGGGACTGTGAGTCGGCACTGAAACAGGTGGATGTTTACGCTCTGGGTCTACTCTACTGGGAGAGCTTCAGGAGGTGCTCACAGCTGTTCCCAGGTGACCCTGCAACACAACACACACAACTGGATACTGTACATACAGGATGTACTGTTTATATACTGTTAGCTAGTTTTAACTACTTTATATACAAGTAGCTAGTTTATTCTAGTGGTTTCCAACCTACGGGTCGGGACAACATCTCTGTTTTCAGCTTTTAGGCCTTAATCTTTGAGTTATTTAAATAAGTTTAAAGGTTAAATCTCTCTTTTGGTGGAAACACGATAAAGGTGCCCAAACAAGACACTCACTGCCTTTTATAAAAGGTCACAACCCTAGCTAGCTAATTAAGCGAAGATGAAAACACCATGCTAACAGACTGAGGCTAAAGCTAACAGGGGATAGCGTACTGTAGCTGATGAGCATGTGTGTTTAGCTGAAGCAGTACCAGAGTACCAGCTGGCGTTCCAGGCGGAGTTGGGGAATCATCCGAGCTTCGAGGAGATGCAGATTCTCGTTGCCAGGGAGAAATACAGACCCAGATTCCCTGAAGCCTGGAAGGAGAACAGTGTGGTCAGTGTTACTGTTCTCATCCGTCACAGTTTCAACTCCAACACAGACGAGTTTTGTTAACATCTCTTACCAGCTTAATGTTGATGTTTTGAATCTCAACTCCTGAGTCTGTTGAGTTTTGTCACATTAATGTCACATAAAGTCTAAATGGAAGAATGAAAAATTAATCAATCATTGTCCAACTACAACAAATAAACCTCCCAACAAATATACTGCTCAAAACAATTAAGGGAACACTTTGAAAACACATCAGATCTCAATGGGAAGAAAAATCATGCTGGATAGCTCTACTGGTATGGACGGGTAATGTGCTTAAAGGGTGTTCCTTACATTTTTTTGAGCAGTGTATATTGGTGCTGTGGAGACTGTCTTTCCCCTGAGGTGGTCTCCTCAGGCAGAGCTTACTCCTCGAATCTTTGCTCCACCAAACCGGCAAACATTTGACTCATGGAGGTTATTTGGAGGAAACAGAACCTGACAGGCTGAATTTAGAGCACAAGGTTCCCCAGAATGTTTGTTTAGTTTTATTAAAGAATATTCTTCTCTCAGTTTCTGAACCTTTTTGCAATTTAATTCAATAGGTTTGGATGGTAGTACAGCAAGTAGTACATGACTGTAGTACAGCAAGTAGTACATGACTGCAGTACACTGACTTTGTGTGTGTTGTTAGGCATTGCGTTCCCTGAAGGAGACGATGGAGGACTGCTGGGATCAGGACGCTGAAGCTCGACTCACCGCTCAGTGTGCCGAGGAGAGACTGTCTGAACTCACACTGCTGAGTACACACACTGCAGTACATAACCACAGGTACACACACACATACACACCACAGTATACAACCATAGGTACACACACACACCGCAGTACACCACAGGTACACAAACACACCACAATATACAACCACAGGTACACACACACACCACAATATACAACCATAGGTACACACACACTCACACACACACACACACACACACACACACACACACACACACACACACCGCAGTACACCACAGGTACACAAACACAC
>JAVQJF010059126.1:0-26364 GCA_036023855.1 Gadopsis marmoratus
CACACACACACACACACACACACAGTCCGCAGAGGGGCCAAGCAGGAAAGAGGCTGTCTCTGGCTGGGCAGCTGTACGGTCAAGCAGAAATATCTGGATGTTTCCCCTCCAGCAAACTGCTAGTATCAGTGGTGACAGACAGACAGTCTGACTGACGGTGTGTCTCTCTCTCACTCACACACACATGCACAAATGCACAATGATCGACAGACAGATGGACAGACAAGACTGGCAGACAAAGAGTCACATTCTGTACATTGCATGTCGGTAGAGAGGCACAAAAACAGTGACGGACATTCCCTCGATATACGCACACAAACACATACAACTGAAATTAAATCCTTCATTTTATCTTTTAAGGCAGCGATTTTCACAGATATGTCATGATCCTTAAGACATCTTGCCACTGTTGAATTGACTGTACATGTAAGTTTGCCCACGTGTTTTGGATGTTGATATAAAGCAGATTTATCGTTTCACATTATATAATTTAAGTAGCTGTTGGAGAAAGAAATAATTAAAGAAAGTGACAATTTTGCCATTTTGACCAGATCCGAAAGCTATTGTTGGGCATAAATTCAAGTCGTCAAACTTCACATTCTCCTCAAATTCTGTAGTTCTCTTTTCAAACCATAGATGTCACTGTTGCTTTACATACTACTTAAAACAGATTGGCTCAATGTAAACCTCCCTTCCTCCCATATAATGTATCTTGATCCACACCTTTCCTATAGAAATGCAACTTAGTTCCTCATTAAAAGTCTGTGATGTGTTGAGGTAGATTTCAGCAGGTGTTTTTCAAATTCTGGCTGTTGCACACATGAGAGAGTCTCCAAATTGTAAGGGAGCATAAGCACTTAAAGCATAACCTCAAACTAACCCCAAACACTTTGCAGATTACTTATGACTAACTTCGTGTGGTTAAACGTGCTACAAGGAACCTACCTCAAGTTTTTATCTGCCAGTGTAGGAACTTTTATTGAAGTACTGCACCTATTTCGAACCACAAAAACCAACAACTATGGTCACTGTTGCATGCAATTGAGTATTAAGCACTATGTGCCCTCAAGCAAAGGTGGATGGGTCTCTTTTAAGTAAGTTTACATTTTATTTATGCACAAAGGTTTTAGGAGTAAATGTATTAATGGTAAAATCACTACCTCTGAGGAAGAGTGTTAAATCAGTTACACATTAAACCTATAAGTTTTGTTAGAACTACTCTACATCCACCTACTTTTGTAGTTTAAAAACTAACAGAGAATAGAGAAATGCATTTTCCTGCAAAGTAAGTGGTACTATTAGTCTTCAAACAAAGAAAAAGCAGAACTACTACCACAAGCGCCATATCTTCATGCAGCTGTGTCCTAGCAGGCTCTACAGCAGGCTAACAAAATAAAAATGCTTAGTTCAACATTGTCCTGACTTTTGGTGGGTTAGTATTTTACTGCCCAACAGCACCACTGAAGCCAAAAACCTCCTTCTAGCAGCACACCAGCTTCATGGTTTGAAACTTAGCACAGTTCAGTTTGTTTTTATTTGAGCTGTCAGAGCCATCTACCTTCATCACAGAGATGATTTTGGTGGCAATTTGCATGCTGAACATTGGGTATATTTGAAGATAGCTCAAAAAAGTGACCCTGTAACTAGATCAAAAGCTATGTGATTTGAAGACCAAAAACAACTTGAATGTATGTTTTGACAGCAGCTCTAGCTTTAGGCTGTAATTTTGAGTGTAGCTCAGAGATGAGCTCTGACTCTGCTGTGGAAGCTCCTGTCAGTAGTACTCACCTGACTGACTACCTCAGTACAAAATAAAACACAATTTCTAATATGATCATACATGTGTTTTTTTTTTTTTATCATTTGTTTTCGTACCGACTATTCATCTCGGTTGCAATTTTGAATTTATGTCAAGCATTTTGAAAAAAAGTGATATTGAATTCCTGATGCAGAAAGTATTTCTATTCATAAAACTGATGTTTTTATTCTTGAGACTTTATCAACAGCAAAAGATAGAAACACACAAAAAGGAACCATGCCAGTGTGATCAAGCAGTCTCTGTCTATGAAATACACACACACACACCTCCAACCCAGTCTGCTTGCATAGACTATACACTTACATACTGAAGCCACCAGACAGTGTGTGTGTGTGTGAGGTCTGTGTAAAAGTATACAAAGTGTGCAAGTGTCCGTGGGACATGCTTAGCAAGTTCAACACACCTCTATACACGCTGACAACCATGCCCACATTTAACACATGAACTGCAAGTGCCAAATGTTCAGGCTCTGCTGGCTTGTTCTGCCGGTTTGCGTCCATACACACACACACACACACACACACACACTCACTTGCGCACACACAGTGTCTCATGGAAGAACTCACTGGAGACTTTGTGGCTTGGTATTTGGCCCATCAACATTCTTTTTTCCTCTCTCCTGAAGTCTCATTTCCATCGCCTGACAAACACAAAGGCAGGATCCTCCCTGCCCACTGAATCTGTTAAAATAAATAAATAAATCTCCACTGCACTGTACATCAGTTAATTATCTGTTTCACTGAGTGGCAGACTGTCTTCACCTTACTTTCTGCCGGCATGTTTCCACACACACACACACACACACACACACAGAGAGAGAAAAACAGCGTGATAGAGAGGGAGGGAGAGAGCGAGAGATGGCAGACTGCCACAGTGGCTTCCATTGTGAACTTGTTTAGTCAAAATAACAAGTCGGAGGATTATGAAAGACTGTAATTAGGTGTTGCAGGATGATTTTGCAAAAGAGTGACTGCAATGGCGTACTCCTGACGTACCTTGTTAAAAAGTCCTTAAGGTGAGTTGGCATGTCACTCAGGCTGTAATGCCGTACACCGAGCGGGGGAGTTTTAAGTCATTTTGGCATGTAATTATCAAAGGAACACTCTGTGGCAGAGTCAACGACAGAGAGATCAAGGGAGCAGGAGGAAAAGAAGGAGTGAGACACCCAGTCTGAACCTCATCATAATTAGAGGATTTCTCTGACTTTGATCTAATGGATAAGAGTTTTCTCATGAATCCTTTTTAAAGTTGATATATTAGACCTGTACCTGAGACACATCTGTGCACCTGTCAAACAAGCTATTCTAATTAGCTGTCAAAGGGAAAACTTACTAAATGCTAACCCTTGGTGATAAGGTGCTGAAGTTAAAGTATGTCAAAGAAAATCAACAAATAAAGCATTATGTATTGCAATAGGTTTTTGGTGGTGGTAATTGCCATAGTGCTCTTGAGCCTATTATCCAAATTCATGCATTAAGTTCAGCAGGTCCTAAACAAATAATGTTGTACTTATTAAAATGATTAAGTAATATTGAATGTTTGCTTGCAGCCTACTGTATTTGGGGTCATGACCCAGGCGGTACATGAACACTGTTAAATGTACCTTAGGTATTTAAATATTCTCCATGCTAAGAACAACAGACACCACAGGAGCCATTAGAAAGAGATGAACCAGATGAGCAAATGTTCTTCCTATATTGCTATCTAAGTCTTGCTATAAAATGTAGTTTGTAACACATGGAGTATGGGTCCTAGAGTACATTGTTTATGCTTTGTATGGAATATGAGAACATCACACTGTTAATAAGATAGAAAGTCTTCAACCACAGTGAAATTCATCCAAAGTATGTGGTTCTAGAGGCTTTTCATTTTCTCCACAAATCCCACTCCTTATTGAAAATTTAGAGCTGCGTTGGTAAGTTTTAAAGTTATTGACCTTACACTGTTTAATTAAATACAAAAATCGTATTGGTTATTGTGTGGCTAAGCTACTAGCTAATGTTAGCTAACAAGGTAACGAGCTAATATTAGCGTGCCAGCTACATTTTTGCAGAAAATGTGAGGTTAACATTAAGGTTTGCCCCTTAACAGTTTAAATTGAATGGTTTTGACCAGTCTCCTGAATTACAATGACAGCTATTAAGATAAATTCTCTTTTTGTGAGAAGAGTGATGTTAATTAATAATATTAATTGTCTCTGTCTTTCTATCAGTGCATTTACCATTTTGTGGCTAATACTATGTATGTACTTTCTGCCAGGTAGGATAGTGTATTTATCACTAGTATCTAATAATATCAGCGGTTTTTCTGTCAGAAAGGCTAGTGCGTTTGTCCCTGGTAGCTAGTAAATTCAACTGTATTTCTGTCAGAAAGGCTACTTGTCGTACCTATAAATATCAGCTGCATTTCTGTCAGAAAGGCTAGCACTCCTAGCTAATAATATCAACAGTTTTTCTGTCAGAAAGGCTAGTGTATTCATGACTTGTAGCTAATAATATCAAGTGTATTTCTATCAGAAAGGCTAGTTTTCATAGCTAATAAAATCAACTGTACTTCTATCAAAAAGGCAACTGTATGCATCACTGGTAGCTAAGTATATCAACTGTTTTTCTGTTAAAGGATAGTGCTCATAGCTAATGATATCAACTGTCTTTCTGTAAGAAAGCCTAGTGCTCATATCTAATAATATGAACTGTATTTCTGTCAGAAAGGCAAGCGTAAGTCAACTTTCTCAAGTTCTGCTATTGTTTTAGAAGAGAAAACATGGAAAATGTTTGAAGACTTTTCTACAGAAACAGCTTCTACATTTCTATGCCATAATATGCCCATTCCCTCTCACAGTTCAGGGCTATATTTGAACTGCTGCCATGCAGAGGAAAGGCATAATGATTCAGCTCAGATATGCTAGCCAAATCTGTTCTGTACATATGCATGGCATTCCTGTTTAGAGGATGGGTAAACATAGGACAGAGGTTTAGTTCAAACACAGAGACCTGTGCAACCTTGTCTAATTTGCAAAATCTTTGAGAGGGGACGTGAAAAATTCAGTTAGGACAAAATATTAAATTACTGCATTTAAGGAACTGATTTAATGTCTTACAGTAACATTTAGATAATCAAAGGCCCACAATTAAAATTAAAATAAAAACCCTCCCCTATTATTCATTCCTTGAGGATAAATTCATAAAGATTGATGTTTATATTGCAGTGTAAAATTATTTGTTTTTCTTTTTCTTTCCTTTCCTTTCCTGTCTTTCATTTTCAAACAGATTTCAATATAAATCCTCAATTCTGTTCAAAAGAAATAGCCATTTATTGTCAGGATTTACTTAAAATTAAATACAACAAAGACATTACTGGGAACATTCCTTTAAAAATGCAGGAGAAATGCCAGGCCACACAGAAAACACAATACATTACACACTCCGAGAGAGACGTGCCAAGGGACAAACACTTTCTACTTTTTTCTTTCTCCAAGTCATATTTATTTTATTAGGTGTATTCTCCATAGGCTTCACGGTGGCAGGATAGCCATGCGCTGAGACACCCACTCACATACACACACATACACACACGCGACAGAACCCCAGATGTCCACTGGTGCATGTAGTGATTCTATTTTGTTTTTCCTCTTGGAGTTTTTATTTTTTCTTTCATCCAGGGAGGATAACAAACACCAGCAGCCAGACATAATTAGTATTGGAGAAGACACAAAGAGTAGCTCCTAATGACTACAAACATCTATGTGGTTGACTTTTGTGTATGTAATTGAAAGGGGGTAAAAATCAATAGCATTCAATGAAAACTAATTACGAGAGGTGAGAGCGGGAAGCTGTTAGGCGTCTATTAGAGGAGGCACTATGAAGATTCTTCAGTCAGTTAGAAAAGTGCACTGTGTGCACATTTGTGTGAAACTGTGCGTGAAAAATAGCTGAATAAAAATACCCATAATTCTTCTATTATTTAGTAAATTTCAGGCAACATGGAGTGATGGGAAGAAGGAAAAACAGCGGGAAGAGCGAGGCATTGTCTCGGAATCTTCACCGTTGGTGGTGTTGCCGAGTGTTTAATGAAAGAAGAGGTTTTAACTTTTCAAACTCTTATCTTTGGACTGTAACACTGTCATTACATGTTTACACATGAACAAAATATGTTCTCAGGACCGAGAGCGCACAATGTGGTATGTTATGATAATTGCAGGGGCATTTTGCCAAACATTCCTACATGCCCTCTATATGTGACTGCCCTGTTTTGTATGTAACATGCTGTAGATTGAGCTACAATTAAAACAAAATAGCCTGTAAGTTTTCAGAACATACAAAATAAATAAATAAAATGATATAAACCCTAAATTTTTGTTTGTTCTGACACCTTTCTATAAGAACCAGCGTTAACTTTTTAAGCAGTTTGAGCTACAGAAGCTCTTCTGTTGGATCAGACCACACGGGCCAGCCTTCGCTCCCCACGCGCATCAATGAGCCGGTTCACCGGTTTTCCTTCCTTGGACCACTTTTGGTAGGTACTGACCACTGCAGACCGGGAAAAGCGCTGCAGTGTTGGAGATGCTCTGACCCAGTCGTCTAGCCATCACAGTTTGGTTCCTTGTCAAAGTCGCTCACATCCTTACGCTGCCCATTTTTCCTGCTTCAACACATCAACTTCGAGGACAAAATGTTCACTTGCTGCCTAATATACCCCCTCCCCCCACTGACAGGTGCCATTGTAACCAGTTAGTCAATGTTCTTCACTTCACCTGTCAGTGGTCATAACGTTATGGCTGATTGGTGTATATATATAAATCCAGTATATATATAAAGGGAAGACTGGAAAGTAAGCTGAAAGGACAAAATACATACAGTACTAAATGCAGTAAGATAGTGTTAAAAATTAACATTTAATTTTTTCGGTGCTGACCTTTTTATCTACTTCACCTTGCAGTCATCCATTCTCCATTTTTTTGCTTTGATTTCTGACAATTTTGAATTGAATTATTTGAAATACCCCACCAGCCAGTGTTTGAAAACAGATCTGACCTACAAACCTACAGTATAAATCCTGCTAAATATCACACATTTACTGAAGTGATTATTCCTATGCAGACTGAATAAACAGGATATCGATGTGGTCAAAGTCAAACACCCGGGCCATCAGGAGGATAGATACTGGCTACAGACATCTGCCAAGTTCACAGGGGTGCATGTTTACACTGTGAGTTGAAGCCTGGAGTAACAAAGGGCAAACACTGACAAGCAAATGAACACATTTCTATCATGGAAAGGGACCGTTATTATTTAATTCATGCCATGTAGTGTGTTTACGGTACACCAGTCACTCCACATCTCTTATTGGTTGGTAAATTACAGCCCTCATAAAACTTTACATTTTACAAATTTTCAGAGACAAATTGTGAGCACTTTCCGAAGTCCTGGCTCAGCTACACTTTAAACATCACCTGTGGTCCTGTCCACACACACAGACGCACACACACGCTCACAATTACACAGAGATTATGGAGAGGCCACTGCACAACAACCACAGCCAGTCCACACTCGCATACACACACGAACACACAAAATGTCAGTTGGCCATGGTCGTTGGCAGTGGTCTTGCCATAATCTCTCTCTAATTATATACACAGCCAGGCTTACTGTTTCAATGCAGAGACCAGAGAAAATACAACCTACTAATCTTATTTGCACACAGCGGCAATAACCTGCTAGGTGAAAGGAGAGGAGAGGAGAGGAGGAAATTACAGAAGAGAAGAAGAGGGAAGGATTGGGTTGATAAATATTACTAATATTAGTTTTCATTATATCGCTGATACCAGAGTAACATTTTCTAAATATTAAAATATTTACTGTTAAAACGGTGATGTAATTAATTTGTCTACTTAAATCTATCAAGGATATTGTTGAATTTTAAGACTTTTGTTATTATGATGTGACAGTACGTTGTTTCCCTTTACATATCAGCCTACAAATTCTACAAATTCTTTCATCTCCAGCTCTAGTTATGAACAGTGTCAACGACAATATTTCCATTTTGACCCTCCTCTCTCCGACTGTGTATATAGTCTATACGGAGAATGGCTGAGTCTTTGTTTCCACTTGAATGCCCTGTGATAGAATATATTCCTTCGCCAAAGGAGGTGCGATGCAGACAGAGTGTCTCTCACACACACACACACACACACACACACGCACACAGGCCTACACGGCTACACACACTATGTAAATAATGCATGTGTCTTAAAGGGTTTCACCCCACCACAGCTGGCCCACTTCAATTAGAATGCCTTGCACTCATCTTTTCCCTCCTTTCTCGTGTGCCCTTTCTCTCATTCTAGTGTGTGTGCTTTTTTGCTGTTTGCGCATTTAAACCACATTGAAATTCATTTTCTGTATATGAGTTTTATTATACAATATCCAAATGGACATATTTTACAGTAATATGCCACATTGAGATGCATGCATCCATTGACATTCTGTCATACCACCTTTCTCTATTATTTTGTTTTCCTGCAGCTGCTGTAATTAAAGGCCATTAACTTGTTTGATCTGCTGTGCAGCATGTTAATCTGTGCCACAATGTCCCCTGCTGTGGTGCTTCATTTCATTTCCAGCTGATCCTCGGCTGCAAGGTGAGGTGGCATTTGAACATCAAGTGCACTATATTCTTCTGCTTAAATCTTCCATAATGTTTAAGTTTACTTTATCCTCCTCTCTCTTTTTCTGTCTTTGCTCTTGATCACTTAAATTTAGTGGAGGCCTTGTGTGACCCTTGCCCATACCATACCTCTGAAAGTGGTATAGTTGAGGGACTGCACCCTCCCCGTCATTACCTCCACTCAGCATAAGTGGAGGCCCTGGCCTGGTCTAGTCTCCTCCAAACACATCTAATTAGACCAATGCCAAGAATTTCCCATCCATCACATTATCTTTCTGAGACGAGGTATTAGCGCTCCCCGTCCCGTCAGCCAATTACCTGCTGACTTCTGCTTGAGTCACCTGCATTGCAAATGTGACCTTTACTTAGAGGGCTGATTGCATGTTTCCTAGAGTGTGCGAGAATGCGGGGTTTTGAAATGTGTGTGTGTGTGTGTGTGTATGAGAGAGAGAGAGCATGTGATCTCCAAAAGGGTGTGTTAAGAGAATGGAAATGTGCAAGTGTGTGTGTGCATGCATGCAAGAGTTCACACATATTATGTAAGAGCCTGCATATGTGCAAGTACGAAATGCAGACCCATTGTGTGTGCGTGTGAAATGCCTGTAAGCCCTGTGTGTGTGTGTGTGTGTGTGTGTGTGTGTGAGACTTGGCTGGGGCAGTGAGCAAACCCTCTCAGACACTCTTCTGACCCACCTCGCCCCCCCCCCTCCACATGTGACGGGCTGTCGTGAATGTTAATGTTCTGTGATGGCTGTGGAGCAAATAAGTGTTTCTGACACAGTACAGGTTCCCATTACAGGAACAGGCCAAATGGGCTCGCTAGTGCCTTAATGAGCAGGCAGGTCAGTCAGCCGCAGCCACTGTACCAGTCCCACACACTGCTTATGCAGCGACGAACCACAACACGCCTCGACCAGACCCAGGGAATAACTGACTTCCGCTGCCGTCTTCTTACCTAAGTTTTACTCATACACCTTTATGGAACTTCCTGCAGATGAATTTGAAAACATGGCATTCATTTTTTTTACTTCTGGAAGAGTTTATCTTTTTGAGCAAGCACAATTTCCAAAAGCTACCAATTAACTGACACTTTTCTCGGTGATGACAATATACAAAGTCTGAATTTTAAAAGTTAAAGGTTACTATTATTTAATGTAAAGTGAATCAAGCACGTAAAACAAAAACTGTTCCATTTTCCGTGAGACAAAAATCCCCTGCAGAGCTGACGAAAATAAAGTGTGGTTCTCTTCCTTTTTCTGTGGTAGTGAATGTACAGATCGACTGTCTGGCTGTTATACTGGTGTAACATATTTTACATTTAGTCAGTCAAAAAAATGTGCTGCATATTACAGATCAAATCACTGTTATGACTTTTATTTCTCAAGATAAAAATAAATGCTATGACGTTTGCCAGTTGAACTATTCTAAAGAAGGATTAATAGTCACTAACTTTGATTGCATTTAAAATTTTTATTTCTAGTAAGCAAGTTCTTTTAGGAAGCTATTTCTAGAATTGAGTTTTCCCGTGAAAGAGAGTTACAGTAAACTCTTGAATGAAAGTGCTAGTGTGTTGTACACTATACAACACTCACAAGTCATGTCCATTTTGATTTTTCCTTTCTGTACCGGGACGACAAAAACATCGACACATAAAGATAGTCTTTACAGAAGAAATCCATAAATAAGTGTTTGTCACAGTTTCATCACATTGTTTGCAGTATTCATACTGAACTGAGAAAACTATTTAGTTTTAAACGGAAATCTATGCATTTTGTTGTAGAGGTCATTTTGAAGTGGGTAAATGTCACCTGTCAAATAAGGAACAAAAACACAAATTGGGAATTCCTGAAAAATATTCCACTGAATGGCAAACAAAAAGCCTTGTCCATTGTAAAGTCCCAGTTAGCCTGACAGCCTGTGGACACTGTAAACTCAGTCACAACCAGTCCAGTGCAGCTACAAGCATGTGAACAAAGAAGCTGTCTCTCCCTTCTCCCTCTGGATTGTCAAGAGAAAGTACAGCTTGTAGGTTGAGTCAAACTGTTATTTCTGAAAAAAGGTGGGAAGCACATCGCTTGGCTGACTCATCATAATTTAGGGGGGAAATGAATCCCCCTTCTTCCACCTGAAGATAGGAGAGATAGGAAGAAAAGCTGAGAGGAAGGAGAGAGGAGGGTAAAGATAGAGAAGCCGGAAAGCGAACATTAGGCTTGATTGAGACGCATGGCAGACGGAGAATCACCTAGCGCGTCAGAGCACATCCTTACAGTTGGCCAGGCTGTCTCTCAAAACTCTCCAAATAGTCTAAAGTCGACCTGTTGGAGTTACTGAGTCGTCACACTACATCTTGTAGCCCAGGAGCAATGGGCCCACAAAGGTGTCTCTTTCCCCCTCTCTGCGGGACTTGTTAGAGGTGCTATTTTGGATCCTCTCTGCCTTCATTCTCGCTGCAGCAAAAAAACCTTAAGGTGTACCACATACTTTATAAAATTCTGGTTATTGTTGTGATTAGAGCTATAAAATTGTAAATGTCTTCACAGCAGCTAGTGCAAAAGCAATAACTAGTTTTCATGCATGCCCACAAAGCTACACTTGTGTTTATGCTCACGGCAACACAGTCAATTCCTGGTTTATTTAATATGTACAATGCAGAACTAATGTTTTTGCACATCTGCATCATGTCCACAAAGACACGTAACAAAGGCTGGAGCCACTACAATATGCTTACTGCAAAGAAAATTAAATTTTTACATCATCCTCATCATGTAATTGGGGTAATAAATATAGTTTTTGTAAACTTGGCTGTACCAAAGCCATATGGCAGAATGAGAAAGAAGTTTGCTTTCTGGACTCTGAAAAATAGCTTTCATAGGACTGTTAAGATTCTTAATTGAAAACAATGATTTCTGCATTACACTGAGTCGAATGGTACCAATGCACCACTTTCAGATAATGGAAGTGCCAATGCAGAAACTTTACCTATAATGAGACTCAAAAGGTCACAGCAGCACTCAAAGGGAAAAACCTTCACATGCAAACAAGACAGCTAAAAGACCACATATAATTTACTGAAAAACTATTTGGCAGTCCATCAAGACACCCCATTGTTAGACATTAAAACACGAAAAGAATTCAAATGTGAAGAGCAATTTTTTTCAGTTGCTCCGAGGAAAACATCACGACTGTTGGGCTGCCACCCAATCACCAGACAAGAATGTAGATATTGGACGATTTGGCAAAACCTTCAACGTCAGAGTTTTCTGTACAAATAATGCCAAAATGTTTCCAAATTCCCGTTTCCTGCATTAACTGCACTATGGTTCGATGAAGGTTAGGGAAAGATGATAGAAAGGTGAACATTGACTGTAGGTAAGTGTCACATCATCATCAGATATATTCATTCTGTTGTCTGCTGTTTTCTTCCCTGCCATCTGCTAACTCTCATGTCATTTCATATCCAGCCACTCCCTCCTGCAGTGACCCATTCCCATAACCTGACCATGCCTACACTTTGCCAGATTGTCTAGTTTGCATCCACCCTAGCTTTTCTGTCTTTGTTTTGCCTGCCTGACCCTTGATTTGATGATTATCTGCCCAACCCCTTTGACTAGGTTTTGACTGCCTTACCCATGCCTGCTTATTGACTCAGTAAACGTGAACTTTTCTCTTCATCTGACTGCCTTTGTGTTGTGCTTTTTGGGTTCAAATGCGTTCTGTTTCTCTGAGCCATTACAGTTGGAATCCCTACATGGCAACCACCACCCCAACCTCCACACCATTAAACCCTGGCAATAGACATAAATCATGAGGTGCAGAATCATCCATTACTGAGCTGGACCATTGTCATGTGTTCATACTTAAGCCAACAATTAAAAAGTACAGTGCCAGTGATCAAGAAGAGAGGCAACAGTTGTGGGTTTTACTAGAACAGTCATGCTGAAGCATAACGGTTGGATGAATTTAATTTCAACTTGCATAAGTGCAAACTGTTAAACCACTGCCACCACTGAACAAACACATTTGCATCAAAGCACATGATCAGAGAAGCACCAACAATAATGATCAGCAACCATGCAGCTGGACAAGCCTGTTATGGGTGATGGGAAATAGCAACAGTCCGCCGCATGCATTTCCTAACAAGCAAACAGACCTTATAGTGTAGCATTACTATGTTTGATTTGGTGGTTAAATCATGTTAATATTTGTTTTATTTCTAGCAGATGCAACCATTTTAACAGACTCTCTCACACATTTGCTTCCCAATTTCATTTTGCAAGGAAACATAACTGCTGCCTGGATTATGTTGCTTGGCAATGCCGTCTTTTTAGGAAGTGTTAAATTCATGTACTGCATGGAACTCCGATGGCGGTGCAGCCAAGGTGGATGATGAGTGTACAAGGGTTATGTTTAAGGGTGTTAACAAATGAGCTGTGGGCTTTAACATTAGGGTAAAGATTTGTGGCTGTTTAAAGTTTGGCTTCGAGTATAAACTTCGGTCTCTTATGGAGGAATGAATGACAACAGCCCAGGACAATGGAGAAAAGTCTGCATCAGATTTCTCCAAAGGAATTTTTTAACGGAGATTTATTGAACAAAAAAAGCATCCAATACTTTCTACAGTTAAACACCCACCTAGCACTTTAAAAACCCTTTTATTTCCAGAGAAACCGAAGGGCCTCATTTGTATGTTTTGTTGGACCTCCTGAACACAATGGGAAATGGAAGCAAAGGTCAGTGTTAAGTCTCCCCTGGCTTTTGTTCTTTAAAACAGCAATATTGTATTGATCTGTCCTGAATGATAAACACAAATGTGTTGGTAAAACACAGTTTCTTTTGACCTTTAGCAATTACTTCTACATGGCTTTAGCAGTTCTGCAGATGAAAAAACAATGTCCAACTCATTTTTTCCCCCTTTCTGTGTGTACAGCTGGCTTACATAACCATAGATGTTAGTTAAATTTCACAGATGCTCTTCACAATGTAATCGCAGTAAACACATTATGACTGCAATATGCTGTGGCATTGCTATAGTGGACTTATAGCTGATCCGCAAGTAACTCTTAGGGCGACACGATTTGAGTCAGCATTACCGTTTCAACCATATGGGAGCACGTTATTGTCATAGACATTTGAATGTGTTTTTGAACTTAGATACCTGTTGGTAGGTGTTTCACACAACCGCATGCCCATTAGATATTTCAAGTGTGCATGTTCATCAAATCCCCTAATGAGACAGTACAAAGCATCTGATGCTGCCTTCAGATGGAACTTGTGAGCCCATGGTTACGACATGGGAAGTCATGTACACGATATGCTTGGCATTCAAGTGGTAAGTCATCTGCTAGGCAGCGGCAAGGTGGACGCCAAAAGCCTCTTTGTTGTTTCTTCTTTCTTTGTACATTCTTCGCTTCTTTACAAGAAATGTTGACTTACTTTTTATTCATATCAACATTTCCCTCAGACATATTATAAAATTTGCGAAGGAAAACTCTATACGACTAAAAATGCAATACATCAACTTAATATCTACCGAAAGCTGAGATTCCATCACCTCCACCAATTCTGAATATGTCAGCAAACATGTCACAACTCTTTCAGAAAGTTTCCACTCGTCCTCTGCATTTAACCGATCCTGCTGTCCTTCCTCCTGAGCACAGCCTGGAGCAGTGGTCGGCCTTCAATGCAGCTTCAATGCAGCTCAATGCGGCAACCAAGTCCAAGTGTTTATGCCCTGTCTTGGTCAGGCTGTATGTCTTGGTTCAGTGTCTTGCCCAGGGACATGTGGATGGGAAGAGCTGGAATCGAACCTCCGACTATTTCCTCGATTAAATTCCATCAAAGCCGCCTGAAAATCCTCAGTTTTCGGAATGAGTGTGTTACTACTGTAAATGTAGACACCTCATGAAGTTGGGAAATACTGGCGTCATACCAGGCTATAAATAAAAAATCACAATTCAGCCTCATAATAAGCGGACAGCGAACAACTCTGCAACAACCAACATCAACCTGCTTATTGAATCTCAGTTATCTGGTGGTGAGCTTAAATGAGTCTAAGTTGCCTGACAGAGTTGAAGTGTGTTGTGATGACCCACAATTAGACCCTCTTGACCTTTTCTTTGACCTTAAGAAGGTGTGAGATTGCAATCCTGAATGTTTTTGGGGGGGACTTCAAACCACTGGTACGCATAAGGTAGCCAAGTCAGCCAATCTCAAATTTTGGAAATCTCTCTCTACAAGCAATTTTTTTTGGGGGGGTTATTTATCTTATATTCTGCTAGTTGAGAAGAGACCATGGAAACCTTTAAACAAAGAAGAAGAATATAAAGCTGTTAAGACCATTAGTAGGAACATTTTATTGTGTTTTTATCCATGGAAGTAGTATTTAATATGATAAATGGTGCTTGATACAGGTAGCATTTTTCTGTCTATAACATGCACCCTCAGAGTTCAGTCAGTCAGACTGAGATGGCTGAAATGGTGAAAGGTGCTGCCCCTCAGACTGAAACCTCTTGACCTGTGGAACCACTCTAGGGAGGCAATGATAGAGGCCTGATAGAGGCCAGTCACTGGGGCCTAAAGGCACATCCTGGACATGTCCTTTTGGCAGCAGCACTCTGAATAATTCCACAAATACACACATGTGACCACACACTCACACACACACACACACACACACACCATGGCCATATCTCCAAGCAGTGGAGGAAGAATAAGAGGAGGTACTTGAGATTTTAAAGTAGAGGGGTATATATTCTACACCTCATCCTGACAGCTGTAGAGAGCCGTCCTGGTGACTGGTGAATGATGATGACAACTCTCCCTCATCAAAAACATGGAACTTACCGAAGCCACAAAATCCAAATTTGAACTTTACTGTGTGCAAGGTGCTCTACTTCTTCTCCACTCGACTCTATGAACCCCTCTGCTTATCTGCTTGGTGTATTATTCTGTGTTATATCAATATGTTCATTTGCTAAGATCAGTCATGCCAAGCATTTCACATCAACTGACATTTAGATGTAATTTAATCCTCAGAAAAAAGAAATATGTTTTTGAAATGATGCGATTACACACCTACAGGCTGTTTTGTTTATTGTAGCTGTGAATATATATTTTCTAATAATAATGCGCTTCATTTTAATTGGAATAAAAGGCCATCCCATTGATTCTAGAAAGGGGTGTCCAGGCTATAACAGCATTGTGGCCTTCTGCTTCTCCATGTGTGTGTGTGTGTGTGTGTGTGTGCGGTCTCTCTACACTGCTCTTTGTGTGAGGTCATGCTTCATATTTCCATTTAAACTTTGATCACATTACCACTATTCTCACCATATTAATGTTAGTCAATGAATAGATTAAATATTCAATTAAGCCTGAGATGTGTGTGTGTGTGTGTGTGTGTGTGTGTGTGAAGCATTTCAACGTGATACTACTATGTGTGTGAGTGTGTGTGAGTTTGAGTGTGTGTATGTTGATGTGTAATCATGTGTAAATATATTTATGGCTCAGGGTCACAGTGGTATTAACCTGACCAAGACTCTCTCTCTCTCTCTGGGGAAGCTGCTGATTGTTCTGTGTTTCAGTCGGCTTTGGGCCTTTGACCACAATAACACAGCATGTGTGTCTGACAGGATGCTTGGTTAAAAAAAAAAAAACAAGATAAAGGTAAGGAAGGGAGGGAGAAGTGCAGAATGGTCCCATACCTTTTAGGATATCATTTGAACCAATGTGACAAAAAAGCAAACTTATCTTGAGACAACCATGTCGCACGTGACTGGCATGACATGACACAGAGAGAAAGCTGTGTACGACTCTCAGCGGGAGGACTTCACTTCACACTGCGCTCACTTGTGTGCTGCTTTTACCAAGCCGGGGAAGGTATTCAGTTAAATGTCCCATCAGTCAGGCATATGCCACAGGCCTACATCTTATTCAAGTTTTAAACCTCTAATTGGTAACGTTTAAAAGGCGTTTAAGAGTGCCCTTTCTTCTCTCTTTTCTCATTTCCCATTTAATGTGTTGTGTCAAAGTCTATTACCTCAGTTGGACGTTTCTGTCCCTTAAGTTGAAAAGAAAGGGAAAGGGGGGAGGGGGGAGGAGACAGAGAGAGAGAGAGAGAGAGAGAGAGAGAGGGAGACAGAGAGAGAGAAGTGAGGTGGGGGGGTGAAAAAAAAAAAGGAGAAGCCATCAGCTGAGGTTTGCCAGGTCGATAAAGCTTTTAGATTTGGAGATGTTTTCAGGGGGAGCCCATTTCCTGCGGCTAAGAGTTGTTAATGGAGCTTAAGGAATTATCTTATGACTCTCGGGTCGAGAGCAGTTTATTTCAGCCCGGACCCTGCTCCTGTGTCGGAGTGGCTGAATATGCTGCTGTCAAGCCCGCTTAATGAAAAGTAACGCGCCGCTGATTACAGTTTTATTTGGCCTCTATGTAAAAAGCCCCTGTTAATTTACCATCTCGCTCCCTCTGTGTGTTCGCATTTGCCACGGCTGAATGATTTAGTTGTAGCGGGTCTCTCTCTCTCTCTCACTGCGTCTGCTTCCCACGTCTCTCTCCCTGGGTCTGTCCCTTCTCTCTCTCTCTCTCTCTCTCTCCTCTGTCTTACTTCACGTCTCTTTCCTCTCAGATAAAAAGCCACTTCGTTTGGAGGTCTAACAAAATCTGTCTTCATGCTAAATTAATGAAAAGCCGGGGCTGTATTGTCTTATCTGCGGGGACTTAAACTCTGGCCTAATATCTCTATCAGCAGTTATGAAAAATTAAATACACAGTGTTGCATGCAGGCTATAAACATACCCACATGAAGGAACATGTGAATGAAAATATCCCTATAAAAACGAGTGCCTATTAACCCTGCATGCACCTGTCAGGTATCTGTTCCCAGGCGATATTTATGTCTTTCAGCCCATTTATTTTGCGGTCACGTCAACTTTGCTTTAGAAATGCTGCAGGCAAGTAAGAGAAAAAGCAAATAATAACATACATCCTGACTCCGATTTATAGAAAATCCCTTTGTCCACCATAGCACTTTCTTCTAAGAGGTGGGGGGGAGATGTGCTTTTCCCATTAAAATTCATCACTGAAGCCCCCCTCCCTCCCTTTCCCCCCTCTCGCAGGACAGACCAAGTCCCCCGAGAGCTCCACTTTCGCCATTACTGTCAAGTACCCTTGACTCCTTTCTTTTTGCCCTTTTATCTACAACAACTAATTCGAGTTCCTTTGCCCTTTTCACTTTTAGACGACGTGAGTGCCACTCCCGTAAAACCCTTCCACTTCTCAGAAGAGGAATCAGCATCCAGGCTGTTTTCTGTAGGGCCTCCACGTCTCTAGGAAATTGAGGGGTTAGTGTCAAAACGAAAACTCCTCACTTCAAAATGATTTCGCGGGGCCTCCGTTTTGAACCCATTAATGGACGTGGCCCATGGCGAATAACTTACCCTTTTGACAGCTGAAATCATGGACGATGTTGAGATGTTTCGATAGTATTATCAGAGAGCAGAGAGGGGAAATCAATAGCCTGACATGAAATATGACTGCGAACATCCCAATTACAGCCTGTTTAGAGGGAATTAATGAGGCAGATCTTAGATACTGATATTGCTCTGTCTTGAGGGTTGAGCTGCCTCATTTTCTCGCTGTCACTAAATGAGAGCGGATGTTTTCTGAAAAATAACACATGGTGGGAGATGCGAGATTGCGCCTGTGTTAATGGGGTTAAGAACGAATGGGGGTGGGGGTGGGGGGGGGGTAGAAAACCCCGCTTTATTTAACAGTAGATTGCGTTTAAAAAGGTCCTCTCTGCTCAGCCGTGCAGTAGCAGGCCCCATGTGTCCTGGCTGTAAAGGATTGGACGCGGTTTAACACATTGAAACATGCAGAAACAGATCAAGCCTCCTGTGTTTCAGCACCACGGACAGCGACATCACAAGCGCTTCAGAAACCGACTGCTTTTATTTTCAGTGAACAAAGTTGAGACGCTCTCGTCCACTTCCAAGGAGAGCTGTGCATTTGTGAGACTTCTTTTTTTTTTTTCTTTCCTTTTCTTTTAATAGTGATACTCAACTGCTGAGACCTAAATCATATTCAATTACACTTGCATGCGCATAGTAAAGAAAATGTAAAAAGAAAAACCATGTAAACCTTAGGCCTATTTTTTTTTTATCCCACCCCCCCAAGATGTAAACGTTTAGTAATACATTTCGATAAGTTTTTTGTGCGTGCGTTAAATCAAATAAGCCAAACCGGATATGTCACTTGTGTAACGCCAATGTAACAGTACATAGCTACCATTACTTTTAAAAACGAATATGACATGAGGAGGGAATCATGGAGGCGAAATAGGCTTTCCCATCCCACTTTCAGTCCGTCACAAAGGGTCTCTCTCTCTCTCTTCGCAATAAAAGGGCCTTTTGGTTTTGTTAGGAGCAGAAGAGTTTGTTGATAGTTTTGGGGAAACTCATGTCACTGTCTTTGGAGGAGTCGTGGTGCTGCTGCTGCAAGGCCGCCGCGCTCCTCTCAGCCTCCAGGATGGCGCCTTTGGTGTTCGTGGTCCAAGAGACGGTGGTGTTGGTCAGGGCCTGGCTCAAAGTGCTGTGCCTGAACAAGGGGTCGTGGAAAACCCCGTCCACCCAGTTTCTCAGGGTCGTGACCGGCGAGTCCTGCCTGTTGTCCAGGCCGGCCACGGGTGAGGTAGCGGCGGGGGACGGGGTGAGGGAGGAGGGCGGCGGCTGGCACCTCAGCATACAGGACGGGTACTCAGTCTGGTTCAGGGACGTCGCAGTTTGGGCCAAAGACCAGATCCGAGGTTTGCCGTCTAATATCTGGTGCCCTTGCGGCGGCTGCTGCTGGTTGTAGCACGCTTTGACCTGGTGCCTGCTGTCCGGTTGGAAATCCTCCGCGTTCGTTTTGAGGCAGCTTTTGCTCAAATCCTGCTCCCCTCCCAGAGAAACAGGGATGGAGATTTTCAGGGACGCGTCCTTGATGAGGTGCTCGGCGGGGCAGTCGCCCGTCGTTGACATGTGCGTGTTCATGTGGTACCGGTGCTTCATCTCACACTCCGAGCTCTCAGACTCCAGCGCGTCGAAGTCGTCCAGGTCGCTCAGCTGCAGGTCCTTATCAGCCCGACTCCTCGTCTCTGGGAGACAGAGACAGCAGATATGTCAGTGCAGGACATGGCGTCAGATCGGATCATGGTCACTCTCAGAATCAAGTAACTCGCAAGCACACTTGCACAATTACAGTTGTTCGGCTAGAATTAAGGAATGAATGTTTCCAGCCTGGTAGAGGTAAAAATAAAATATCCATCATGAGGGAAACACAGTTAAAATTTTCATCACAAATCAAATTTCATCCAACATCTAACAAATCTTATTCTGGTTGAGGCACTTTTATTTATTAACTGCTTTAATAACTAACTACATGAATTTCGGCCTAGATATTAAGTCATGATCATAAACTCTACCGTAAAAAGGTACTTTCACTTAGTTTAAGTTGTTTGTCTTCCACTATATCCCTGTGTGAAGCTGACTGAGGCCTGTCTGATGGCATCCAATAGTTCAAGGTTTATTATGATGGCCAAAGCATTATGGCAACTGCTGATGCGGTTTATAAGTAAAAGTTTTAAAAAATACAAATAAATATACTGGTTTTAACACAGTGCATATTATAAGAACACAATGTGAAACTAAAGTAACTGTAAGGCCTCATTGCTCTTTGTGTTTCATTAATGGCGTGCTACAGTTTTTAACAATACTAACAGCATCACACAAATACTATTCTTGTTAAAATGATACGTTCAAAAATAAAATCAAATAATATGTAAGACTAATATGGTTTTGAGAGAGTCAAATGCCTTACGCTGATTGGTAGATTCGATCAAATCTAATTCTGATTGCCATTTTTGAAGAAAAGAAAAAAATGTCAGTGTGGTGACAAAGTGTCAGATGAGAATGAAAAAAAGTAGATTTAGGTCTTCAAGATATACGGTAACAGTGCACGTTAAACAGGAGTGTTAAACTGGTCGTTGCTCTCCTAGTTGTTCTTCAGTAATTATTATCCTGATCCATCCAAGTGAATGACTGAGAGTAACAAAATAAGAAACAGCAGCTTAAACTGGCTATTTACATGTGTTGTCATTTGCCAATAATACTTAAGAATGTTTTATGTTTCTAGTCTGAAAAACTTGAAGTGACACTTTATGATATTAATGGCAACAACAATGCATTTCTACGAGAAGACGTCACAAATACACCGTTTTAAACACGCTTTTGAGGCAGAAGACACCTGCAATATTCTGCCAAGCAATACAGTATAACCTTATAGTTTCTCTTTATTCCTGCAGAGCAACAAGGCATTGTGACACTAACCATCTTCGTTATTCTCGCTTTTTATCTGCTCCTCCTGAGACCCATCTTCATCATCATCATATCTCTTCTCCTCTGAACCCTTGTTTCTGGGTGGCCAGGTCATCTTGTTCTCCTTCTTGAGCCTCCGCCTGGCGTTGGCGAACCAGGTGGAGACCTGTGTCAGCGTCATCTTGGTGATGATGGCCAACATGATCTTCTCCCCTTTAGTTGGGTACGGGTTCTTCCTGTGCTCCTGCAGCCAGGCCTTCAGGGTGCTGGTCGTCTCGCGCGTGGCGTTCTTCCGCCTCGTTCCCCCGTCCATGGAACCGTATCTGTTAATGAGAAGAACACTATGGTAATGATAGGGTAAACATAATATGTGATGCTTATTGCATGGCAATTTCAAATGTGTTGCCCAGGCAGTTTCCATGACAGAGCCATCTGCTTCTTCTTCATATTATGCACGGCATGCTCTATAAACCTGGCAGTCCCGCCCGTAAATCGGCTGCTATAATTGTGTAAAGATCTAGAAAAAATTAAAAGTACACATCAGAAAGACATGTTGTTTAAGAGCCATAATTTAGAAAGTACAGGGGAGGGACAGGTAAGGAGTGAACCTTTAAACACACCATACAGTTTGTATTGTCTAGCCCTTGGGAAACTGTAACATTAATATTGTCAGTACATTGCTTTTTATAATTGTATATAAGCATTGGACTTGCTAGGACCATGCAGCATACTGTACAAGATGGAAAGCAGGGGTGACATTGTTCCACATGACTTCTGTCCAAAGTAAAGCTGCTATCAGTATCTTTTAGAAATATGCAATTTATTCTACCAAGTAAAATATTTCGCCAGTAATAATTCCAGGTGCATTTGGACCATATGCATATATATATTTTTTTTCCAATATCAATGTATTGCCTATTTAAAACTATTCTTAGCGCAGCATACACCTCTTTCCCCACCCTCTCCACTCTCACAGACATCAACCATAGACCTACATTTAAAATGCACAGTGTTGATTTTCAGTCAGCAGTGAGCTGTAAAAGTCCTCTCAGGGGAGGCTTTTATGAGGCCTTTATTGCTCGGTATGGCTAAGTGCGAGTCAAGCACTGCTAAGGGAATCAAAAGGAGAGGAACGCTGCACCTTTCCTTACCTCGCGTTGTTCCCTCACAGATAAAATAGACTGTAAAATTGCTTTATTGAGTGTAATGATGAGCCCGCAGGTAAAAGACGAGCGCAGACAGAGTGGTATTGCTGTAGGCCGGCTTGTTTTTCTGCGTGCCTTTAATTCTGTTTTGCCTCAGACTTAGGCCTTCTGCTGTATGTGCACTTATTAGCATTCCTGCTGACACCTCTTACTGAATTTAGGGTGATTGGGTTTTGGGTTATGTGAACTCTCATTTTGCTATAAAGCTAATCAATATTACACTTTGCGGATAAATTAACGTACAACAATATAAAATCAACAGTGCTTTCTGTACTATACCGTGCCGCTGTGTGAGTGATGGCTTCTTTAAAGTTAGCTGGTTCTGTTCAATGAGTGTGCTGATCACAGTTAACACAATCGGGCATAGTTTTCGTTCCCTATCTACATTTTCACCACATCTACAGACTTCATTTGGATGTCGTCTCATTATTGGGAAGACCTTTGAATATGGCAGGCATGCTCTTCACACCGCGAGGCCTCATGTCTTCCTGAAAGGAGTACGAGTCTCCTGAAGCACATCACCTCATCAAGGAAGAAATGTGTCATGAGATGAGGGCGATCACCCAGTGTTGCTAGACGTGGTGAGAGCGGCCTTGACCTCTCAGGAATTATTGATTTAATGCTGGGAAAACTCACCCTACAGCAGTGCACAACACTTTGAGAGTTACTGTTTGCCTAAATGTTGACCACAACCTGTTTTAGCTTCTTAAAGCGTGCTGACATAAGCCTGCAAACCTATTTTGACAGCGGACTACACAGCTCAAGATTATGATATTCTACCAGGACACATCACTTTCCCATCCTGCGCCACACTGTAATAAACTACACATAGGTTAACAGCTCACTCAAACATGTTTGCGTTGAAAATCAGGCTTCTTACATTAGAAAAGTCACAGTCGCATTGTCGTACACACAACATACCTGTCATACTGATACTGTCCGAGGGTAGGATCATAAGGATAGTATGCTGTTGCCTGGGTTATTCCCGCATGCGCAGAAGCTGTGGCATCTTTAGTGTCGAATGTGCCCTGCAATCACACACAAAGACAAAGGTTTTAAAGAGTGGTGCAATTTGGAAATCAATTTTGATGCCTTAGGTGACTCACCTGATGCGGGCAAATTGTGCACACAAAACACGTGTGTATTGGCTGTATATAAAAGTTGCTTGGTTATGCAGTTCATCAGGGCTATTGAAGAGGATAATGGCTGATTGTGCAGGAAATGAGAATTTGAAACATTTTGAAATGTCCTCCTGCAAAATGAAACATGGAACAACTACACTAACTATACAACAATGATACCATGTCCCAGGGAGGTATTATGTTGAGATGAGGATGGTTATGTGGAAAGAGAAATGACAAAAACTTTTTAAACTATGACTTTCAAAATGAAATATTACAAAATTAAACATCTTAAAAACAATAAAGGAAATAGCAGATTCTGGGGAAATAAATCTGTGAGAGGGTTTCCAGCACAATAAGAACTGGTTTAATTATTATAGAAACAAATCATCAATTAGAAAAGCTGCCTATTCCAAATATTCTTCTCAAGTTTGCCAAGAATGTTAGCAGTTAATGAATTTCAACATTCTTGCTATTCCTGGACTTTAAAGGCCCATGTCTTGCTGCCGGAGTCTCTTATGAAAACGTTTGAAAATTCATTTTTGATAACATCTTGATAATTGCATAAAACCCTGATCCTTCAAACTCGCCCCCCTTGTAAAAATCAGCTAATTCCCAATGTGAACTAGCCTTTCTCAGCCAGAATGGAGTGATTTAACCGGTTCCATGTTTCATAAAAAAAAAAGCACACATTTGTCTTAAGGCAAACTCTGCCTCTCAGAAAGTGAAAACCGATCTCGTCTTGCTGAAAAGCATTTAATCAATAGAGAATCGGATGATGTGAGGATAAATCGCGTACAGTAAAAAGCAGATATTAGAAGGGGAGAGGGGTCTCAGCACCCTGCGGCTCCATTAATCAATGCCAGGAGGGATCCGATGGAGGGATCCGATGGAGGGATCAGATGGAGGGATCAGGTGGAGGGATCAGGTGGAGGGCTTACCAGCGAGTAGAAAGCCGAGGCGTCCGTGCCGTAGGTAACGTAGTTCCCATAGCCTTGTCCGCCGGTGTAGGGGCTCCCGTACACGCCCAGCGCGGCGGCTGAGCTGAGTTCATGCCTCGCCGTCGCCAGCAGCCGGCTCTCGTACACGGGACAGTAGACTGGTGTCTGGCCGGACGCCGCTACTCCGGACTCGGCTATGGATCTGCCGGTGGACTCGCAGCAAGTGGTCAGGGAGTTGGTTGTCATCAGGAACTGCGTGGAGACCGAGAGAGGGAGAGAGAGAGAGAGAGAGAGAGAGTTCATCCTTTCAAAAAGTGGCTGCCGTGCTTTGCTTTGATTCCGCATCGAGATCAAGTGACTTTGATTTGTCGAAGTTAGTTTGCAACTTTTATTTCTTCACTTGCGACAGAGAGCGATGGGCACGATTCTGTCCGTGTCCACTTCTCTGACCGGAAAACGGAACATTTTAAGTAAGTTTCGTGACAAAATAAACACTTTGCTCGTCGCGTGTCACCTAAGCGAAGGCGTCCTCGTGCGCACATTTTTATTTCAGAAAGTACAAGACAAAGTGAGCACGCGAAGACGGATGTTGCGATGGTGAACTGTGGCATCATGTTCCTGCGGCTCCTGGATGAAACGAGCCATCTAGCAGAGACAACAACATCCCACAGTAACACCCGAGGTAATGCCCAAATGATCTTCCATGGCTCGAAGCCAAAACAAAAGCAGCAGCTGGGTTATGGCGCAAAACACACGCACGCACACGGACACACACACACACACACACACACACACACACACACACACACGCAGTGTGTGCAGAACAAGTTGGCGTGTTCCGGCGCAGATCAACACATGGTGGACATTACAGAGCCGCTCTTCTCCTGCAGGAATCGGGGCTCCCGCTGGGCTTCGGTCCCCCTGTTACCCTGCTGCCATTGCTGCGGGGACGCAGGTGTCGCTGGGCTGAAACCCGAAAGGACCGCGGCAGCGTCCCTGCGTCTTGGCCAAAATGCGTAAAAAAGGGTCACGCTGAAAATCGACGAGGCGATCGATCGCCGCGAAATCAAAACCTCGAAACAGACCTATGGAGTGAACAAAGGTAGTTACGCGGACTTACTTGTGGAGCAGACGAATAGGGATATCCAAATTGTGGATATGACATGGTAGAGAGGTCCCCCAATATCCAGAAATAAAGCGCGACCGCGGGTCTCCACTGTAGCGCAGCTGCGGCTCTGTTTGACTGTACCGATTGATTGGTAAGAGTCAGGCTCCGAGGATGCTTATAGGGCGAAGCAGAGTAGCATGTTTAATTTGTGTAAAATGCCCCCCACTCAAACGTCTTTCAACGAAAGGGGGGGGGGGGGGGGAGAAAAAAAAAAATAAAGGGAGAAATAAAGGAAATCTTCTTGCTCTCTCCTTTCTTTTTAAAAGTCTATTCGAAATAGGTAATTGAGTTAAGGCTTTCTTTACCGAGAATCAAATCGCTTTGTTGTCAGATGCATATTTTTGCCTTATAAAAAAAAAAGTATTATAAAGGAGCAGCAGCAGCAGAGGCAGGTTGTTTTAAGCGGCGGCGGCTGTGACGTCAGAAGTTTCCCACTCTAAAAATGACCAGACTGTAACTTTAATATGCATTCTGCTTCCTCGGGATGACGACAAACACAGAAAGAACAATCCAACAGGACAATCTGTGAGAGGGAACCGGGGAGGGAGCGCTTCTTATTTCTTTAGTTTTTGATTTTTAAGATGTCCTGGAGATGAATGTGCAGTCCCAAATCAATCAATTAGGCCAATCACTGACATGAATATGCAAACGTGTGTATCGGCTTAAATGCATTAGGCCTAATTAAGCACATTCTTATCGTCCCTCCGCGCTGATGCTAATCATGGGAACTAATTGATTTTAAATGAATTAGTAAAGAATATTTTCGTGCTGAGAAGAGGCACAGATTGCAGCCCGCCGGTAGATTGAACAAATACATTCGCAGAAATGAAAGGATCTAAACTGTTGTTATCATTATTTGGATAATTAAGATAATCTTTTTGGTTACATATTATTACGCTCCAATTCCACCTGAAGCGATGAGTCCCCAGAGTGTTGTAATTACCGCAAAAGTGCTTAATAGGATGTAGTGGGAATGAACTTTGCACCTCTCCACGTGGACTTCTATCTATCTATCTATCTATCTATCTATCTATCTATCTATCTATCTATCTATCTATCTATCTATCTATCTATCTATCTATCTATATATCTATCT